>CABHPH010153745.1:6290-47839 GCA_902168325.1 Peromyscus nudipes
AAGAAAGAAAGAAAGAAAGAAAGAAAGAAAGAAAGAAAGAAAGAAAGAAAGAAAGAAAGAAAGAAAGAAAGAAAGAAGTTAGGTCACATGCCCTCAGCATTGCCCCATTATCTGTGCATCTGCTGAGCCTTGGTGTAGCTTCTGTACACACTGTAGCTTTCATGTATTTGATCTGTATGAAATGGAAGGCATGCAAAAGGCAGAACAGAAGGCTTGCGATGGCCAACACTTGGCCAAAACTTCGAGGGATTAGATCTAGGATGTTTTACATTTGTTTTAATTATCCATATTTTAGATAAGTATGCTCAAAGAAAATAATGCAGCTATTGTATACCATTTTATAGGCTAGCAGTTGTCAAAACAAAATATTAAACAGTTTCAGAAGTCATACGGGTGAATCTATACTTTCAAACGTCTGTGTACGCCAGGATAAAATTCTTAAAGTACAGTAAGAAAGAATGGGCTTATTCATCACTATTCATGTCTTTATTCAACATCCAGTCACTGAGTTCATTCATCTCATTCACCAAGAAACAATCTCAATGCTGAAGACAAAGGAATAAACATGACCAGGCATTCAGGCTTCACGACAGAATCTCCACTGTGGTATTGTGAAATGGTTGGGGCAGATACTGTCATGTCCACTTTACAGATGAGGATACAATGATTTAGAAGAGCCAAATCACTTCCTAAAAATTAAAATAAAGGACTACATGTAAGGTAAGGCAGAGCCTCAGCACCCAGCCTGCTCTTCTTCTAACCTTGAGACAATACGTACCTGTCTTTCAGTGTGGGCTTACTGTATTATGGATGTGAGCTCCATCTGGCAGTTATTCAAATGCATGGTTCTGTAGAGGTGCTCCCCACAATGAACTAAGCAAATCACAAGATGCAAATCCTAAGCTTCTAGGCTTAAAGAAGGGGCAAGATGTCCTCTCTGACATAAGGAAAGCAAAGGAACTCCCTACCAGATAAAAATCCCCTTCTAGACAAGGAGGTTCATGCAAATAGAGGGCAATGGAAACTGGCTTTTGCTTTCCGCCTCACACCCAAAAGTATTAAAACATAACACAGAATTATTTGTTTCATGCCAAGTGGTTTTACCCAGAGCCACTTCTTTATAGTTTGACCGGATGCTAATGAAACTACATTCTGACTAATAGGCCATCTGCTGCATTCTGTGTTGCAGAGAGGGAGCGCATACATTCTCTCTGAATTTAGTCCCTGCTAGCTCCAGGGAGACCATGGTTCTTCCTGGGTTGACAGCTCCAGCATGGCCTCTGGCTCCAGCATTTTTCTCCTTGTCTCTGAGAGAAACAAGAGGTGGCAGAGGAACTGCTTGGAGATCGTTACTCTGTCAAGGGAGGCCACCTAGGGCAGAAAGAGCTCCTCAGGGGACCTGCCATCTCCCCAAAGATTGGGGCCAAACTGTACATCTTTCCTCCTGCTGCCACAGGAGAGTGGGGGTAGTGGGGTGCCCATTCCTGGAAGAAGGATCTATCAAAGGCGGCATTGTCTAAAGATGCTTCAGTGAACTCAGAAGCTCTCGGCTTCAATGCAAACCTTAAGTACATCTGATACCAAACCTTTAGCATTTTCTAAAAGGAATTCTATAAAAATCAAAAAGCTATTCAAAAGGGGGAAGGGAGAAAGGGAGGGGGTGAGAGAGAACTCTCTTCACAGTTAAAAACACTTGGAATCAATAAGATAACCAGAACTTCCTGAAGAGCCACACTGCTATGAGCTAAATTATAATATTCAACATTTTCAACATTTCCCTAATCTGTGTAACACTTTTTAACAGAACAGCTATATCTGTTGGCAGGCTGTTGGCTGGGAGTGGCAATACCCAACCAAAAATATCACAGGCACTGTAGACAACTAGATATCTGGCACAGCAACCATCACACCACACAGAGTATAGCTTTTCCTTACTTAGCCAAGGAAGGGACTCAGGACGCCACAGTGCTGGCATGAGACTCTTAGGGCCTGCTGGTATTTTCCTCAATGGGAGCAGAAAACCTGGACCAGTCGACCATCGCCATCCCACACAGCAACATTCCCAGAGCAGAAATGTGTCTCCCCATGGACTCCTCTGTCTTTTTACCTGGGAGGAAAATCTTACACCACCTGACAGCTGCTGTTTGCACATCTTTATCCAAGTAGGTCAGTGGGGCTGAGAAACTGGGGGATGTCTGGATTTCCCAGGACTCTGTAGGAGAACATAGGCAAGAGTGAAGGGGATTTCGACACTGCAGAGTCTGGCAGCCAAGAATCTAAACTCCCTTGTGACTATTGTTTTAAGCCTCACAGTGGGGTGTTTCTGCTACTCTGCTTCCTAATGTATGATTTGGATGAGTTTCACCAGAATTCGTAGATCCTAACCCAGGACCTCAGGATGAGATCTTATCTGGAAATGAGGTCATTGTAGGTGTAATTAGCTAAGATAAAGTCATACTGGAAGAAGATGGGCCATGAACCCAGTCTGAATGGTGTCCTTATGAAAAGGGGGAATTTGAGCTCAGACACACAAAGGCTTGGAGAATGCTGGAGAAAGATGAAGACAAAGAGTCAGAGGATATGGGGGAAAACAAAGACCACCCAAGACTTCCAGCAGAACCCCAGATGTTAGGAGCAAGGACTGGAACATGTTGTGTGTCCAGCCCCTCACCTCCTTCCACCTCCATGGTCTACAAAGATTACTCAACTCTACCAAATCCTTGATCTCCGCTTACAAGGCTCTACAGTTTCTAGGCTCTCGACCTTTGAGGTGATACACTTTGGTTGCTTAACCCAGCCAGGCTGTGACATCTCGTTATGGCTACCATACCAGACAATCCACCCTTTCATACGTGAACACCAACACTCCAGGTGACTGGCCCTTTCTTCATCTCTGTTATGATATTACACGTGCTGGTGGGTGGTTCTGGTGGGTAGAGCCAAGGTGCCCCAGGGCGGGTGAGAGACAGAGAGATGTTACGCAGACAGCGCTCAGTGCAGAGTTTTATTTGGTGGGGGGAAGAGAGGGGGGAGAAAAAGAGGGAAAGGGAGAGATAAAGTGGGGACAAGGGGTTCGGGAGAAGTGCACCTTGTGGGAGGAAAGCGGAAAGAGAAGAGAGAAGAGAGAGAAATGGTCGTAGTTTTCCCTTAAGAATAAGCTTTTACGTCAGGGCATAGGGTGGTGCCAAAGGGCGGGATCAGAACATTAACAATCTCAATGAGTATAAGAATTCTGGAACGGAGAACTGTTAATATGAAACGGCACTCGATATGCCTTGGTGGGTTTGGACCAAGGTGCTCCCGGGGAGGGTGAGACACACCATGCGGTTGCGACAGCAGCGTTGGTGGGGTGGAAAGTTACTCACAGGGCAGACACGACGTCCATGTGGCAAGTTTATTTTGGGGGGAGAGGAGAGAGAGAGAGAGAGAGAGAGAGAGAGAGAGAGAGAGAGAGAGAGAGAGATGAGCTACCTCTGGCAAGATGGGCAGAGGGTTTTTTTTCCTCTTAAGGGGGCGTTTAACATAAGAAGACTGTCAGGACACTGGGCGGGTCTCCAAGGGTGGGTCAGAATACTAACAAGAACAGACTGTTTCAAGTAAGGCGTAAGAGAATAAGGAGGACCAAGCCGAGAACCTAGCAAGCATGGCCATTTCTTCTGCTGGGTAATCAACTGAGATACCATGGCTACTGCCGAACATTCTGTACCTGATAGTGATGGTAAAAAGCAACCAGCATAGCATAGCCTTCCCCTAAAACACAAGCCATCAGAACGCTGACCCAGGCTCTACTCCACGGAAGCCCAAAGGGAACCTGGAAAGAATCAGAGATTTGAACCCACACTAGGACACACGTGGATCCACACCCAGATCCTGAATTTCTCCTCTCAGGTCACATTGTCTTTTTTACCCCTTTTCCTTGTTTGGTAAAGAGTTATGTCTAATTCACAGAAGGCCCTGCACTTACAAAGTCCCGGCACAGGTTCAGTGTGCTGCTGTTGCTTTCTTGGAATTTTTAACGTTTTAAAGAGAGGACTTACAATCTCATTCTGCACTGGGCTCTGATCCTCTGTTGACTCTGAAATCTACATTAAATTACAGCGCATGTCAAAAGCCAAGAACTGACTCTTTGCAATTCACTAGACCACTCCTTTTGTAAGAAAATGAACTGGGAATCCTAGCCAGGAGTGGTGAGGGACCCAGGAACACAAGGAAAGAATGTGCTGGCTACCACGGTGCCCCTCCTGGGCTGAATGGTGTGGGCAGGCACTGTCTTTCAAATTGTGGGTTACAACTTTTAGTGGGTCATTAGTTCACAGCATTGGCTTAAGGCCAGTGTGGTTTTAGAGTGAGATAGATTGGGATGGACTAGATTGCATCAAAGGTACAGGGGCAGAAGAGAACCCAGAGAAAGCTTTATGAACTTTCAGTTATAGCAGTTGTAAGGTGAAATTCCCTTTTCCGGGACTCACCTTCAAGAAGGTTAACAGCCATTGCACTGAGACTCCAGATTCAAAGTTGAGGCAAAGGCTACACCTAGCATTGTTTTACTGGAATACCACTACGCCTGTTCCTTGTGTGCTGTCTCCGGATGCTTCTACCCTGCAAGGTTAAGTTTGAGCATTTGAAGCAGGAACTGAAACTATTTTCTTTGGCCCTTTCCAAGGTAAGTTAGCCTAACAATGTGAACTAACGCTTGGAGAAGATATCGGTGCATTTAAAGGAAAACAGAGGTGGTTTTGAGAATAAGAAGAGACAAATATAGGAAAGGAAAAATAAATGTTTTCGTTAACTACCCGGAAACAGAACCTCTAAAGCAGATATACAGAGCCAAAAGTGAGAAGTCAAAGACCCCAGGGAACAAAATGGAAGGACCAGGACAGCCCAGCTGGGCAGTTTGCGGGGTGCTGTGGATATCACTCTGTATAAATAAACACTGATTGGCCAGTAGCCAGACAGGAAGTGTAGGCAGGACTAACAGAGAGGAGAATTGAGGGAACAGGAAGGCAGAGGGATAGACTGCTGCAGCTGCCACCAGGACAAGGAAGATGTAAGGTACCGATAAGCCACGAGCCACGTGGCAAAGTATAGATTAATAGAAATGGGCTAAATATAAGAGTAAGAGCCAGACAATGATAGGCCTGAGCTAATGGCCAAGCAGTTTAAATAATGTAGGGTCTGTGTGTTTATTTATAAGTGGGCTCCAGGACTGGCGGGACTTGGTGGGAGCTAGAGAGAAATTCTCCAGCTACAGTGGGGACAAGAGGCTATAAGCTGAATGATCACCATGCCTGCCCCAGTCCTCACCAGGTGTCTCTAGTAGACATAGTGTTGGACCCCAAAGTTTAGGGTCCTGAGTGGGTGCCCCAAGAACCCGGACTCCAGTCCAGTTGATGCAATAGCAAGAGGTTTTTATTACGGTTGTATACAGTCAGGCAGACTCTGCTCAAAGAGCAAGAGTCGCATCACACTACAGTCACATAGGCACTTTTAAAGGAAAAACCCACACAAGTCACAAGATTACAATTCCCATACAATCACAGAGTGATCACAGAGTGGGTACAATGGGTACAGTTACGTCAACCTCAAGGGGGGTCTCAAGGGGGGAGTGGAGCCTACACACAGGTCACAGTGGTCCTTCCTGGAACATTTGCAAACTCTCCCAGTCACAGTTGAGCACATCTCTTCACAGAAATCTCTTTACATTGTTATATTGTTGCAGGGGTGGTCAGCTTGCCCTGGGAACTAGATTTTTAGTTTCTCATTTCCTGGTGCTTGGAGTTTCTCATTTCCTGAGGCTTGGGGGTGTAAGCCTGAAGGGTTAGGGTCTTTCAATAGCATGCAGGCTCCATGAAGCTCTGCCCCTCCTTCCACGGGTGTCTCGGCTTCTGCTAGACTTTCAGAAGTACTACCTGGAGGAGCAGCCAGGTCTGGGCCAGGTCCTGCATGGGGAAGTACCTTCTTCTGCTGCTGAGGGCACAGTGACATTTGCACCAGGACCTCCTGGGCCCCAGTTACCATCTCTTCCTTTAGAACTTTCCCAGCCTTCTCATCCTCATCTCTTCCAGGGGAATCCCCCGTACACTTCAATGTGCACAGTGTCCTCCAAGTATTGCCCCGGAAGCACTTCTCCTTATATTGGGAGCATCACTTAGGATGACACAGCAGTCCTCTGAATTAGTCTATGCTTCGGCCCTCACTTATCTGTGTTTTGATCAAGATGCCACCTCCAGTCTAGCCTCATGCTGGCACAGATACCCAGCCTGCTCTCTACCATCTCCTAGGTTCTACGTGACATACCACAGGGCCCTTTGGTACCCTTGGGTCATCACGTTGACTTTCAAACACTTGATATTCAAAGCCAGTGGGCCCTTCTAACATTACGCTACACTGTGCAAGCTGAGACATGGCCGTGCCTTCTCACTGAGGCTCCTCTCCACTCTCAGCCCTCAGTATACTCCCTGTCATTGTCATTGATGGTAGCTTCCATAATGATAGTCAGCAAAGAGTCAGAGCAGCGTGTGCAATAACACCACCACTGTCTTCCTGGTTGGAAAAGACATGAAATTAGCCTGAAGGAGTTCATGTTACAGAATGGTTTTTACAAAGAGATGGTTTCTAGATATGTACTAAAAAAAAGAAGATGCCAGGATAGAAATGAAAATAAGCCTACAAATGTGTCTGTGTCTACTTTCTCCCCAGTACCCTAAAGCCCCACTGACGAATGAATTACTTTATGTCACGGGGAGCCATGAAGTTTGCAATTGTAAAGCTAGCCAGGTGTCTGGTCAAAGTCCTTGCAAAATAGATTTGCCTGGGCTTTTACACACCCTGTCTGTTACACGACTATTGTCAAAATGTTGGCTTTGGTACCTGGGTGCTTGACCATTCCAAAACAAAGCCCACCCAGGAAAGCCTTACTGAGACACTTCAATATGTTCACACGAAGCTCCAGCTTTCAAATGCCACCACCTTGAGCATCTCCGAAGTGATAGAACTTCCTGTTATTATAAGTACCTTGAGCATGCCTGATACTAGCGTCTTTCAAAAAGCTCCCATGCTAAGCCAAATTTATGAATCATCTTAAATCACATCACAAAAGATTCAAAATTGCCAAATCCATTCTAAGGAAGAGTTGGCCTTGTAGATGTGGCATGCTGGAGTAGACAGGTTATCATCATCACTTGAAGTATATTTTTATACCAACCCATAAATACTTTAACACTATACAAAAAAAAAATAACCTCTTTGGTTTTATTCTGTCAAACTGTGACTTTATTGGGTTATGGTTAATGGTTTAAAAAGTTGTTTACAGCAGAGCATGCCAGTGCATCTTATAGCTATCTTCCTCCAACAAGCGAGGGCTTCAAGAAAGTAATTAAGCATCCCTTTTCCATTTTGGCATTGTTTCCAAGTTCTCGGCTTCCTGGGTGTCACGTCTGAGCTTCTGGCCTTTAAGTAAGAGGAATGTTGCAGGAACCAGGAACAAAGGAAGGTGAATCCACTTAGCACTCAGTAATGAAGCTCTTCTTGACTTTTTGTAACACTCTCGATCAAATCCTGCCTGCCCAGCTTAGGGAAGAACGGCCAAATTAAGCTCATGTTTATTAATTAGCTCATTTACATTTATAAGGCAGGAAATAAGCTTGTTAAGGAGAAGATCTAGTCCTTTTGTATCCCAGAATTAACCTTTTATGAAGTCGGTTTTGATGGAGAGCAAACAAATGGTATTTCCATCAGACCACCAGAGTCAAAAAGGCAGCTTATAAGCCTGGCTGTGGAAAAAAGAACTTGAAAATTGGAACTACAGTCCATGTACAACACAGATCTATTTCTGAACTGCTCTTGCCATTTGCATCGAATCTGAGTTGATTCCAGATCAAGCTTAAAGATCATTTGCATATCGGTACAAAACCACAATAGGCTGGGCTCTGCCTCCATCATGAAGCATGCTGTCTATGCTGCTTGCTTGCACAGAAGCACTAGAGAAGCTCCTGTCACAACCTGCACACACCCCACACAACTTTCCTGGTGCTTATCTTGCAAACAGCTAGACACATCTCAGATACTCAAAATAAAAATTAAAAAAAAAAGCTTGAGATGCTGACCTTCCTTAGCTGTGGCCTCTTTGATACAGTCCCTGGCCTACCTAAATTACATGCTCTCTGAAAATAAGCCTGAGTTTGGGGCCAGGAGGAACAAGATTGAGGAGGCTCAGAAGACTCCAAGTTCAAATTTCACAGGAGGTGGCTTGCATAGTGTCTTAGCTACTTTACTATTGCTTTTATAACACAATGTCCAAGGCAACTTATAGAAGAAATAGTTTATTTGGGGCAGACAATTTCAAAGGGTTAGGGTCCATGGCCATCACAATGGGGAGCATGGCCAGAGGCAGCCAGCATGACACCATAGCAGATGCAAGCATGAGGCAGAGAGAGCTAGCAGGGAATGGCATGAGCTTTGAAAACCTCAAAGCCACCGGTAACACACCTCCTAATCCTTCCCAAACAGTTCCACAACTGGTGACCAAAGTTATGGGGGCCATTCTCACCCAAACCACTACAAGTGGGTTACTTATGCTCTCTGTGAAATGAAGATTGAAATATCTATCTTACAGTCGTGAAGAGTGAATATTTATGGATGTCATGACATATTTAGTCCTGAAACACTTAGAATTTGCTAGGGATTTAGTACACAGAAAGCATCCTTGAGATCCAGTCTTTTGTCTTTGCGACTGTCACCAGAAAATGAGAAGACTAGAGTTGTCTCTTGCAGCCTTGAGTTTGACTTCCCTGAGATTTACAGCACCCACAGAAGCGATACGCCATCAGCTCTGAGGTGAGCCGAGTTATAAGACACTTGCTCCTTCCCGCTCCTCCCTTCTCCCTTGTGTCCTTGGCTTTTTATTCAGTGATGTCGTGTTAAGCACTTTTAGACTCTGAACACTGGAGCTGTACCGTTTAATAAGAAAGTGATCCAACTGTCATCATAACAGCACTTTTGTTTAGTGCTCACTGTGTGCCAGGCAGCCTCTGCTTTCGTCGTCTCAGTTACTCTGATGATGAGATAATGATGGCGTGACAACAATGAGAAAGTCGGCATATCTTTTTAAATTTACTTTTTAAAATTCTTTGCGTATGTGTGTCTGTGTGTGGGAACATGCACACACATGAGTACAGGTACCTGAGGAGTCCAGGAGAGGGTGACAGATTACCCTGGAGCTGTTACAGGTGGTTGTGAGCCACCCATTGTGGGTTCTGGAAACCGAACTCAGGTCTTCTGTAAAGAAGATACATGGTTTTAACCACTGAGCTAGTTCTGCAGCCCCAAAGGCACTATTTTTATTCTGAATGATGCTCAAAGAGCCCAAATAATTGTCCAGAACTTGTACAAAAAGCAAAACAACAGGCTCCATGGTTTCTAACTCTGTGCTATTCCAACATTCCCAGAGGTTATCTCGACATAATGAAAAGGCAGCCAACTATTTAATAATCAGAGAAGTGTAAATTAGACCAACAATGAGTCTCATTTTATACATATAAGATGACAGATATAGCAGGATAATCCAGTGATGGGGAGGTGGGCAGTCAAAGGCCTCTGAATCATGACAAGCTGGTGCAGTCATGCTGAACAGCAGTCAGCTACTGCCAACTCAAACCAGGAATGCAAGTGTGCTGGCCCCCCCACCGTAGCTGAAGTTTTCTCCAAGCCTGCTCCCAGGACCGTGTCCCTGGAAATCACCACGCACATCTATAAGGAGAATTTCTAGTTCTTGGCACCACTTACATCTGGGATTGTGATGGCTTGAATGAGAAGTGCCTCATAGGCTCGAGAATTTGGATGCTTGTTTGTAGTGCTGTTTGGGAAGGTTTAGGAAGTACAGCATTGCTGGAGGAAGTGTGTCACTGAGGAGAAGCTCTTACAGTTGTATAGCCTCATCACACTTTCAAGTTCCCCCTCTCTGCTTCCTGCTTGATATTGGAGCTATTATCTCTGGCTTCCTACTCCAGCGGCCACATCTTCCCACCATAATGGACTATCCTATCCCTCTGGAACCATAAGCCAAATAAACTCTCCCTCCCAGAAGTTTCTTGAATCATAGCATCAGAAACATAACTAATACATGGATAAAGCAATTATAATTGTGGGGAGGCTGTTCTGGGCACCACAGCATGCTGAGCATCGCCCTAGGGCTCCATTGCCTAGAATCTAGGAGCATCTTCCCCTGTTTGTAACAACCAAAAGTGTCTTCAAATACTGTGAACTGTCTTTAGAGATGCAAAATCATCCCCAGGTGAAAACTGATGCCATAGAACATGTTCCAGAAGGTTCACTGTAGTGCCATTTGGGAGGTTGGAGGTGGGGACACTTTGGGGTTAACCATTAGGTAAATGAATAGGGGAAATATAAGAGACACCCAGCATGAGATAGTAAGCAGCGGTCAAACACAATGGATTAGATGCATGCAGTAGCAACATGGATCTGAACACAGTGTCCTGGAGGGAAGAAAGGAACCAGAATGAAGCACAGAACATGGCTTCATCTATGCAAATCACCAGTGCTCGTTCACAGGACAATACATATTCAAAAACTGATGTAGATGCCCTGGTGAGTCAGGACAGGGATGGAGCAGCAGAGGAATAAAAGGGAACAGAGCAAGAGCATGGTCTCACTTGGTCCAGGAACAATGGAGGTAAGGAGAGGATAAACTGTACTTTGGAAGGCAAAACTAACATGGCACCAGATGCAAGGTTCAGATAATAATGTTACAGGCACTGAGACTGAAACCATATTTTCAGCTGTTCCACAAAGGATGAATAGACTTGTAATAGATAATAGATACAAAAGTGTGTGTGTGTGTGTGTGTGTGTGTGTGTGTGTGTGTGTGTGTTTGCATGTGTAGAGCAACTTGGGGATATATTTCAGAATGGTTTGTACTGCCACACTGATGATATTTACATTTTGTCTTGTTTCATTTTCTTCTGTGTACAATCTGAAATTCAGCGATGTCACAAGACTTGTGCGGGGATACACAGCTTAACTTCTGACTCCAAATGCCATCACACTTGTGTCATATTTGAGAGCTGTCCTTTGGTCAGGGACATCTGAACTGAGCTTCTCAACTTATTTTTCATGATGAAGGCGGACTGGGACCTCAAACCCTGTCCACTCATCAGGCTCTAGGTAAGAAGAATATGTCATAATTGTTAATGTCAATCCTCTGCCCTTTCATCAACAATGTGGCTTGATAGGTTTTTCTTCCCCAGATCAAGCCAAATTGCAAGTATAACAACAGGCCTATTAAGAACAAAGCCACTCCCAGGTGGTTCACTGGCCTCAGAGAAAGAGGCCATAGATGTGGTGCCCCTGAGCCAAGGCAGGGAGGTTTTATAGACCTTAGACAAGGGGTGATGACATGCCAGCCAGGAGCGGGGGACTGTGCCCAAGTATGGTCAAAAGCTAGGCCCCTGGGTGGGCACTTGGATGCCATTTCTTTATTCAGAGTTTTCTGAGCGAGGATGGGGTTGGGGAAGTGAGGCAGACAGGGTTTTCCAGCTTGTGCAGGGCTGAGCCAGAAGCTCCAACCAAACATGGCTAAGTTACCAAGACCTCTTAGCTGAAACAGCTTCTCATAAATAACCCTTATTCCCACTCTGCTTATCCATTAGAATCTTTCTTAAAACTATAGCAACTACTCATTGCCCTTAGAATAGAGCCTACATTTCTGACTATGGCATTCAATTATTTTTGTGATCAGGCCTAAGGCATGGTTCCTTCCAAGGAATAATGGGACCTGGTTAACTGAACTTTCATCTCAACACTAAACATTCTGTTATTCTTTAGTCACGACACTACACGAGTTATTTGAAAACTTCTGGTTAGCCCCGTCAACTCTTAAGGACTGTCCAGCTTTCATGTGATGATGGAGGAGGACTCAGAAGCCAGATCACTCAAGGTAAAGAAGTTAGTCGGACGGAAGTGATAGAACAGGATGCCACTCACAGATTAATGGTAGCATTAGCGGCTTGTGAGTCCACAAACAGAAAGAACGAACTGGTCAGTCGGTAAGCAACCAGTATGCAGAGCATAGGTTTACTACCCTCCGGCTGCTGGGTGGCTCAGTGGTAACAGCAGAGCATAGCTTAGCTCTTGCCTCCAGAGGGAAGTCCAGCAGGAAGACAGATACTATGGTGCGGTGAGTTAAGGACCGCCATAGAGAGGAGCTTAGGGAGTCATGAGACATGATAGAAGGGCCCTGTCAAGGAGGATGTCAAAAAAGAATGAGAGTGAATACAAAGATGGAGTGGCCAGTGTGCAGGGCACTCTGAGTCAGCAGAGGTCAGACAGAGGCGGTGAAGGTCAAAGGTCCAGGGCACAAGGCAGGGGCCAGAACACCACTCTCCATCTCTGGACATACATAATGAGTGGAAACAAGACAATAGTTCATCCAAGCTAGACGGGCTTCCAGAAAGGCTGTGGGGTGGCACTAGCGACGCAGACACAGCCCTTGACAAACGTGAACTGTGATGCGTCAGCTTCGCTGAGGCGCTGAGTCACCACCAGCGTGGTGCCCTGAAGGATGCTGTTTCTACTTCAGATGCCCCCAGCGTCCATTTGACATGGCTGTGGGAGCTGAGCAAAGGGAAGCGTCGCTCAGGCATTTTGACAGAGAAGACTGCCAGGCAGAAAAGCGGCAAAGGAGAGGCAGGCGCAGGGGGCAGCGGGAGCTTGGCTAAATGAATAGCCGTGGGAAAAGGCAATTTCTGTGTGGTCAGGAGAGGGCAAGAAAGCCTTAAGAGATTTCCTCCTGTGTTGTTCCAAGTTCACTCATCTGAACTTTGGATCTGCTGCCTGTGATGGCTTCCTGCGAGGGAGATTTGTGTAGTCTCAGGAGTGTAGCGGAAAGAGCAATTACTTCTCTAGGTCCTGCTGAATGAAGAAATTCTGTGGCTGCCTGTAGTCAGACTGTACAGTTGTCAAGAAGGGATGTTCTCTTGCCCGAGCTCTGCAGGGCTTGGTCCAGGGAATGATCCTGATGTTACTGTGCAAAGAAGATAAAATTCTAGTTATTAGAGGGGTTAGTTATGGTATAGAAAGGAAAGAGCCAGTTGGGTAAATCAAGTGAAGGAAAAGTAACTACTTGACTTTTAAATTTTAATTTAGTTTTAGCAGCATTAAGGATTGAGTCCAGAGTTTCCCATGCTAGGCAACCACGTAGCTGCTGTAACTGGCTATACTCCCAGCCCTCTACGTTTCTTATAATGTAATTTGTCATTGTTTAAATTCGGTGAAGGTACTATGTTCTGTAATTTCAATTTTTAAAGTAAAATAGTTACTAAAACTCAACCTAATCACTTTGCTAAACCTTTCTTCTTTTTAATATATCTTCTCTCTTAAAGAATGTGTGTAATGAATTAACTAAAATCTGAAAATGGCGTGGCTGCCCATCAGGAAGAGCCTGGCTACAAGTTTATATGAAATAGAAAGCCAGATCACAGCCTTGGGAGCTTACGAAAAGGTAGCATTGCTCAGATACTTTTGAATGGAGCTTGAAGACCAGTGTAATTTGGAAGGATGCACAGGAACAAGGCAGTAAGGGGTGGGACAATTGTCCAGGCCTTTCCTTACTGTCTCACTCCACAGTGTCTGTGTCAGGTCAGCTGCTAGTTTCTCACTCTGCCTTCTGCTGATGCTGCTTTCTACTAATAGTGCTTTACGTTCTCACCACAATTCCCTTCCTTTCAGGCCCCTTGTCTGTGTGACCTTTCACCTAGGCAGCCGAGGTTGACCTTTTGTTCTTCTGTACCTCTCACACATGACCACACCCACACCACAAAGCCACGGAAGCCCACAGCACAAATGCTGTGAGACATCTTCTGGAAAGAGGCCAGCAAAGTTCTATTGACCCCAAACATGACACCAACAATAGATCAAAGAAACAAATCCACTCCACTCTAGCTCGGTGAACCTGTGAGTTTACGCAGGCCGCTGTGTCTCTGAAAAGTCCGTCTGAGCCTGGGTGACAGTACTGGAGTTCCCTGCACTATTGGTGACAACATCGCTGCAGTCCCCTACACCATTGGATGCAGCTCCAGCAGAGATGCTGTTGATGTCATCTCAGAGAGGTCACATGAGGGTGAGTCCTGTAAGCTTCTTGTCAGTTTCCATGACCGCTATGCTGCCCTTCCCCTCCATGGGGGAATGCTATACTCTGGAGAAAAAGCTGTTATAATAAGGGTCAGGACACCTTGGAGAAAGGCTGCAGGATCTGATGCTGAAGTGAGCTGGTTTCTGTCAGATATGACCTGAGCACTCCGCAGGCCCCAAGTCAAGCAACAGGCCTCCAACTTGAAGGGAGACCTAGGCATGAACACAGCCATTTTAAGGCAATCCTGGGTAGGAGAAGGACCACAGAAAGACAGGAGAGGAGATGTGGGAATGGAGACAGACCCAAGTCTTACACAGTGGTGCACATGCTCAGTGCTAGGCTGAGAAAGGGTCTGTGATGCTTTAGAAACTTACGGGGAAAGTGCTGTAAGGTCATCATGATTTTCCCCCAGGCAACAATGGATTTTACTCCACCCCACTCTCAAGAAGAAACACTGGGTGGAAAAACACCCATTTCCAGAGCTGTTTTCTGCTGGGAGGTGCTTGAAAAGCTGTGAATGCTGATTATACGGGTTGATACTCGGTAAGAGTAAAGGAGTCACTTGTATCTGGGGAATTTTGAGGTGGCTCTGGGGTAAACAACACTGGAAGGCATAGAGGGAGGGTCAGCAGGATGGTTGTCTGATGGAAAACGTGAGCCTTCCATTCCCAAGAACAAGTACATGGACCAACCAAATTTCAGAATCATTGAATCAGATAGCCTATCTATTGACTTCCCAGGAACCTGCAGACTTTCAAACAAAACATGGGCTTTGGAGTCTGGCATTTATCTGGATCCTATATTGTTGCCTTCTAAGAAGATCCATGACCTCAACTTCTGGGCTTCCTGGAATTCACTTTTACAGATTTAAGGAGATGGCTCCAAAGTTGCTGATAAGACCAAATTAAAGTAGAACTAATACGTAAAATACTGTGTGTAAGTGTGTGTGCATGTGTGTGTATATAAAATCAATAAATGTGAGTTCCTGACTATGACTTTTTATTGAGAAATATGTTCTTGAATTTCAAGCAACTGACTTAAAAATCTTATTTATACATTGTGAAAAATAAAAAAAAAAATCCAAAGCCCTATCTTAATTGCTCATAACACTTCAGTCATAGGGGAAGTATGGAGTAAGCCCAGCATTGAGGAAAGCATTTTATGTGAGCAATAAATTGCTGAAGAGCTTGCATATATCAAAACTTGCATAATTCATGACTAATTTTCCTCCTGGAATAAATATAAAGTCTGAAGATGCTGGCACATAAATCTACAACCATTGTAGCATCGTTTGCTTTTGAAGTCTTATATTTCCTTGGCTTTATCTATAATATTCTACAAAGTGCTCTCTCTGAAGTTAACCGTAGTAGGTATGTTTGTCTCCCCTGTGTTTTATGGCAACTACCTTTCTTTTCAATCTCTTTTCAGAACTAGCGACCGATACCAGTGCCATCAGTTAGTAAGTATATGCACAGTATTATTTTCCAATTACAGAAAGACCCAATTACACCAGCAATGCTGGTTCAGATGGAGATGCCACGGTCATCAACATCATCCACAGAAGTACCTCTGATGACGAAGCACAGTGGATTTGTCCACTCTCCAGTGCTCAAGTGGCTCCCGTGAGACAGCCACCATGTCACTCACCTTCCCCTGCTCCACTGAGTTGACACCGTTCTTGATACTTTTAGTTGAAGTGTCTGTGCTGTCATTCACACATAAGATGAAACTGTCTTGCTATTTTGCAGGTGTTCTTCTCCATCTATGTAAAACATGGCCTCACAGAATCTCAAAAACAAAGGAGATGCAACCTTGCAGAAGTATTCGTACCCCTAGTTGGTGACTCTATCAGTAGGAGAAGTAACTGTGATACCTGTCAGCTCTGATACCCATGGGCATTATCTGTACAAGTCCTATGAATAGGAAGCAACACGATAGCTGCAATTTTTTTTTATTTAATAACATAATTTCTTTATTGATTCTTTGGGAATTTCACATCATGTATTCCAATTCTACTCACCTCCCCCTCAGGTGAGGGATGGAGTCAGCTTTCTTTCTCCCAAGTGGGGGGCAAGGGGTAGTTCTTCCATCAGGGCCCAGGCTGGTTCTCTGCTGCAGTGAAGGGCGGGACCAGCTTTCCCCCCTGTGTGGTGATATTGTGTTCCCCAAAATATTGTGCACCCTAATAAATTTATCTGGGGTCACAGACTAGAACAGCCACTAGATACAGAGGCCAGAAAATGGTGGCGCACACACACCTTTAATCCTAACATTCCAAAGGCAGAGAACTGTCTGGATCTCTGTGAGTTCAATGTCACACTGGAAACGGCCAGGCATGGTGACTCATGCCTTTAATCCCAGGAAGTGATGGCAGAAAGCAGAAAGGTATATAAGGTGTGAAAACCAGGAACTAGAGCCTGGCTAAGCTTTTAGGCTTTTAGCAGCAGTTCAGCTGAGATTTATTCTGGATGAGGACTGAGAAGCTTCCAGTCTGAGGAAACAGGATCAGCTGAGGAGCTGGCAAGGTGAGGTGGCTGTGGCTTGTTCTGCTTCTCTGATCTTCCAGCATTGACCCCAATACCTGGCTCCGGGTTTGTTTTTATTAATAAGAACTTTTAAGATTCATGCTACACCCCAGTGAAGGGCAGGGCCAGCTCAACATGGCTCTCTGATTTCATCATGCCTTGTTCCTATGGCCCTCTGTGGTAACACAGGCCATAGACATCAACACAGATCCCAGCTGTAGCAGGACCATGGTCCAGACACGCTCCTCAGCAGCAGCTCAGGCCCAGACAACATCGCTCCAGGTGGCAGCACAGTCCACTCGGATCATCATGGCCCCAGTGACAGCATGGCCTTTGGACACTAGCATGGCCCCAGGTGGCAGCCCAGACCTCAGGCATCCGCAATAGGCCATTTCTTGAAGAAGAAACAGTCTCTAACCTCATTTCACAGGGATGCTAGAGAACATCAGGGGTCAGAATTCTGAGGATCTAGAACTCATGCATCCATGCAACCATGGTGAGAATCCTGCTATGAGGAAGGCAAGCTAGTCAACAGGGTCAGCTGGGAAAGGGAGAAAGGAAGGGGAGTAGCTGACAGAATAAGGGAATGTGCTTGAAAATGCAAAGCAGAGCTTCCCAGTAGCACGTCAGAAACATCTGTCTGGTCAAAACAATCCAAAAATCTCTATGGAGGTGTCAAAGGATCTTATCAATGTCAAAAGTAATGCAAGATGTTACCTTGTCACTGAGGGGCAATGGATGAGAGGAGTGAGAGACCCTTCTCATGTGCATCCTTAAACAGCATGTGTTTTTGTTTTTATTATTTATTTATTTATTTATTGAGACAGGATCTCTCTACATAGCCCTGGCTGTCTTAGAAGTCACTATGTGGTCTAGGCTGGCCTAGAACTCATAGAGATCTCCCTGCCTCTGCTGTGATTAAAGGCATGTACCACTATACCCAGCATGTGAATCATTTTTTTTAAATTCTCTCATACAATACATTCTGCCTGAGTTTTGCCTCCCTTCAGTCCTCCCAGTCCCTCCCCCCCCCCATCCAGTCCTCTTCTGATTCCCTTCAGAAAAGACAAAGTCTCCCAGGAATCTCAACCAAACAGGGCATAAAAAGATACAATAAGACTAGGCACAAATCCTCATTATCAATGCTGGGCAAGGATACCCAGTAGGAGGAAAGGGGGTTCCAAGGGCAGGCAAAAGATTCAGAGATGCCACCATTCCCACTGTTAGGAGTCCCACAAGAATACCAAGCTACAAGCCCAGTGCCTATGCTGGAACACCTTTGGCAGCCTTGGTGCAGGGAGGAGGGGCTTGGACCTGCCTCAACTGAATGTACCAGGCTCTGCTGAGTCCCCATGGGAGACCTTGCCTTGGTGGAGGTGGGAAGGGGAGGTGGTTTTGGGGGAAAGGCTGGGGGAGCAAGAGGAGGGAGGAGAGGGGGATCTGTGGTTGGTATCTAAAATGAATAGAAAATTTAACAAAATAAAAAAATAATATAAAAAAAGGAAAAGAAAAAAATACCAAGCTACACAACCATAACATATATGCAGAGGACCTGGTGCAGACCACACAGGCTCCATAATTGCCACTTCAGTCTCTGGGAGTCCCTATGAGCCCTGCTTAGCTCATTCTGAGGGCCATGTTCTCATAGTGTTCTTGACCCCTCTGGCTCCTACAATCCTTTCTTCCCCTCTTCTGCAGGGTTCCCCGAGCTCCACTGAATGTTTAGTTGTGGGTCTTTGCATCCACTCCCATCAGCTGCCGGAGGAAGCCTCCCTGATGATGACTGGGCTAGGCACCAATCTATGAGTACAGCAGACTATCATTAGGAATCACGCCATTGTTTTTTCCCCCTTACACTGTGTCTCTGGGCTATCAAGCCTCTGGTTGCTCTTCATGCAGGCAGTGTCATACGTGGCTTCCCTGTCATGGTGTGGGCCTCAAATTAGACCAGTCGTTGGTTGGCCACTAGTCATTTGGTCAAGAATTTTACTACAAGGACATTCACATAATGTTGTTCATATCTACAAAATGTTATACAGACTACGTAAGTATCTGATGTTATGAAATTAGTTCACTATAAGGATTATGATATGTATACTCAAAAATTACCATGTGGTCACTAAAATATGAAAGTATGTAACATTTGGGAAATGTTTACAACGTATTTTCATAGAAGCATGCCATAAAACAGTGTGACCACAGTTTTGTAGACAATAAATGTCATTACATTCTTCTGCACAAGTCAGGATAAAAATTCCTGATTTTGGTAGTAAGGTGTTAGGCTAGAACTGAGTTTCTTTTTTCCAAGTATATTTGCTAGAATTTCTTCCATGAACAGCATTCACTTGTGTAACTGTATTTATTTTCACATGAGGGACACTGTCAAACATCACAGTGGGCAAGAAGTGAGGTTTGTGCTCCAGTGCCCCAAAAGAGGAAATGTGTGTGTGTGTGTGTGTGTGTGTGTGTGTGTGTGTGTGTGTGTATGAGACTGAGAGGTTGAAGAGGGTTTGAAAACTCTCAAGCATGTTGAGACACTCTGGATGGAGGCTACCAGGCAGGTAGCAGTTGGCACATACCCAGGCACACACCTGAGCACACAGGCCACATACAGAAAGAAGGGCACAAACACAAATGGAGATCAGCACTCAGGCTTCACAGACATAGGCACATGTGCCTACAGACAAACACAAGCAGGCACAAGACTCCTGAACTCAAGGCCACATGTATACAGAATCACAAAGGTGGTATTTTGCAAGAATAGTTATGTAACAGATTACAACACTGTTTACCTGGGGTTCCCCAGACATTCACTGTCAGCCATTTTGTGTTGACTCATTGACTTCTGGATGTCCAGTGTTAACCATATTTTGCCTGACTCATAATGGATATCCAGTTCAGCACTGAGTTCTCTAAACATAAAATGGCTTTTATGGACTTCTGTTCTCAACAACAAGGATATCCACCTCTCTTCCTGAAAATTCCTGGTTAAAAGAGACAGACAAATTGAACTAGCAATTCCTAAGTAGATATAAATACTGACCCTTCTTAATGCAAGGCCTTTGGCTGTTAGCATGTATAGAAAGATAAAACAGAAGCGCAGAATACTTTAATGGTTTGCCACAAACACACAACATGGGAACTCAGCTGAAACCCAGAGCTGACTCTGGAGTTCATGGTCTTTCTCATACAGAACAGGCTGCTGTAGCAATGGTCGGCTGCTTGACCCTGGTTTTTGTCCACTGAGCCTTCTGGAACATCACACAGCTCTATAGTTAAAGCAGTCTGGGAGGGATCACTGAGGTTGGAAATGAAACCAGGGACATTATTTAACCTGATCGATCTGTACTCAATGTACAATGAATATGCTTATATGCAAATTAAAATACTTATGATAAAATATTAAAAAGTGAAATCTTTAGAGAGAAATTACTCCAGCTCCTTGAAGGAAGGGACTTTAAAAAGAAAAATGAAATTCAATTACATAAGAAGAAAACAGACAAGTTAGGGTTAAGAAATTATTCACCCAAATTTTAAGGAAATATTGCAAGAGAGATTATATTGGAAAGATGACATTAATGTCTCCTACCCAAAAAGATGATGAGCAAAGGCTGATGCCTGCCCTGAGCCCGAAGTCTTGAGGTTCAGAAGTAGCATCTCTGGGCAGACACAGTGTCAAATGGTCCAGAGGATTCCTGACCTTTAGCATCCACCTCCCTGCGGTCTTCCCCATTCCAGCAACCCACCCTCCACCCCTCCAGCTCCTCAGCCTGAAAGCCTGACCCACTCTTGAGCCTTTTCTTTTATCCACACAAACTTCAGGAAATCCTGTTGCCTCTAACCCAAACACTTTTCAAGAGTCCAATCCTTTTTCAACATCTCCACCTCTGCTCCTCTGGTCCAAGACACTTGTAGGAAATGGCAACGACTCCCTAGGGGGCTTCCTGTTTCACTCTTGTCCCTGGAGAATGTGATTATATCCAGCGTCAAGATTATCCTTTAAAATTACATCATCTGTCTTACACGTCAATCAAAAGCATGCACTACTTCTCTTCTGACTCGGTGTGAAAGCTGACTCCATGCCGGAGCCTCCCAGACCGTCCAGGCCCCTTGTCAATTCCTTGGCTTCCTCTATCACACTCTTCCTTTTTCTGTCCATTCCGACCACAGACTGGTGATTTCGTATGCATGCCAAATGCCCTCTTGTCTCAGAGCCTGTGATGGTTTGGGTCTGAAATGCTGTCCCCACCATAAGCTCATGAACAGCTGTAGCTTAGAAACCTAAGATCTAGTTGGCAGACGTTAAGCCACAGGGAGTGTGCTTTTGAGGATCACAGGCCAGCCCCTCTTCCAGTTCAGCTCTCTACTTCATGGTTCATTGAAAAATGAGAAGCTCCTGCCTCTTGCTCCCTCCACCATGAATCTGCCATGATTTCCTCACTGTGACAGACTGGAACCAAGAACTGAACGAATATCCTCTCTGAAGTCACTTCTGGTGTGTATTTGGTCACCTCGTGACAAGAAAAGTAGTTAACACAGAGCCTTCTTCCATACCGCTTCAACTGGAACACGTCTCTTCCGGACATCTGCATGCTCATCCCTCATTAACTTTCACTGCCCTTCACCCCAACCCCGAAGTCATTGTCACATCTACAGCACATTTAGTCATTGGTTCTGTTGTTTATTGCTGTTGGTATGTTTTCACATAAAACCACGGGGTTCAGGGTCTGGATCTTTTTCTCCTCTGCTCTAATGAGTTAGTTCATTCCAAGACCTCAGTAAGTGGAGGTTTAGTGGATATAAAATGCTATAATGGCAAAAAACTAAGTCTATTCCAACCCCTACCCCGAATATTCAGGCACTGCTTTGTAACATCAGCTCTACGGCCAGTGGAAGAGAGAATATCAGATTTTACTGTATTAACTTGTCCCTGTCAATAGGCATTTGAGAATGATAACAATGAACTATTTCATCCCTTAATAGAAGTGATGAACAACAAACACATTGCCGTGCACATGGATCAGACTTTTATTTGAATTATAAAATCATATTGGCAGCTGTGCAACAGTAAAAAGTAAGATTATGAGTTAGACAAGGAATGAACAAAGTCAGTCACTCTGATTTGGAACGTTCTTGTCATTTGTACTAGCTGTCCGTTCCTGCCCTGCTAATGGTGTTTCTAAACTGTGTTCCTGAAGTAGTAAGCACCACTACCCTTATTTCCTATTCGCTGCCTTAGTAAGGAAGCCACTTGTTATAATCTGCAATTCCCTTGATTTCAAACTAATTTGCTCTTGTCTCATCCTAGCTCAGTGATTCTTAACAGAGGTGAAATATCAGCGTTGGCTGAGATGCCTATCCACAGCCTGTGTTCCTGACACTATCCTGAGAGATCCTAGTACTGAGCCTTGCAAGGTGGTGAAGGAGGGTGCTTACAAAACAGCTGTACTCAGGAAAGCACTCTGGTGATTCCAAGATGTGCCTTGGATTCAAAACCAGTGGTCTAGTTGATGTGTTTACTGAATATAATTACTGCCAGTCATCTTCACTGGATGGTAAGAGAGCTGGGAAGAACCCTCAGTATTCAAGGACACAGTAGTCACAAATTTACCAAAGCAAATATCTCTCTACTGAAGGATGAGAAACAGGGCCAGCCAATCCCAATTGAAATAATCCTCCATCTTTACAGTGAATGAAGAGAGGAACCATCAAAGGTTGGCACGGGAGTGGAAGTCTGGAAAGCTACTTCAACGTTAGTCTAATACATCTTCTTTATTCATTCACTCATTTTTGTGCCACAGGGAATGAAGCCCAGGGCCCCACACAAGCTGTGCAAGCATTTAACTACTGAGTCCACATCCCTAACCCACTAACACAGATTTCCTGCCTAGGCTGGAAACATCCATTTCTTTAGTTCTAATACTGCTAAACATATCTGTGACAAGAATGGAATTTCCCAGGCCACTGTGATCTAAAGCAGTCTTCATCTTCCCTAACTTATATCAGATCCCAAGGGATAGGAGACAGGGCTCTGAAAAGGGGACCTTTATCATAGAGGCAAGAGTGAGGTATATCTCAAAGATAGTGCACGCAGCAAGATCAGAAATCAACACAGTCTATGAGGTCAGGGACAGTTTCCTGGAAGAAGTGACATTTTTAAACTGTACTTGATGGACAGGTAGGAGTGGCCAGAGCATGAAGAAGGAAAGGCAGAGGGAAAGAAGAACATGTAGGCATAAGAAACAAACTGGACCAAAACACAAAGAGGAAGTCCATCCTCCTGTGCACAGAAAGGGCCAAGGGCAGCACAGCTGGACAGAACGGGCAGGGAGAAGGGGAGAGGCTGCTCACTGGACTAATGGGGTAGCCACACAGTCAAGGTTAACATGCAGTCTATGGTGGGGGATTTGGACTTTATCTCAGTGTTAAAGGGAAAACACAAACAAAGGATGGAGTCAATGCAAGCTTTGCACTTTAGGGATACGCGCATTGTGTGTCCTGGGGAGTGTGGTTACAGAGGAGCAAGGCAGGTGTAGAGACCAGGTAGGAGGAGCCAGGAGCCCTGGGAGGAGGATTGCTTTCTTTGTTTCTTCTCTACTGTTAAGTGGGAATGAGCACCAGACCCTCCTGAGGGCCTGGAAGTTCTTTTATTCATCTGCACAGCTTTCT
This sequence comes from Peromyscus nudipes, assembly GCA_902168325.1. NCBI lineage: Eukaryota > Metazoa > Chordata > Mammalia > Rodentia > Cricetidae > Peromyscus > Peromyscus nudipes. Next base: position 29,631 of record CABHPH010153745.1, read on the forward strand.
TCTTCCTAACATCTACCGAGTATTTATTATCTTCTGTAACTATGCTCTCCAAAGCAGCTGCCACTAGCCACAAGAACACTAACGGTGTGGTCAGTCTTAAGTGGAATGTCTTCTGAAACCAAAATACATATAAAATTTTAAAGATTTATCACAAAATATAAAATCAATAATTTTATATTGTTTATATGTTAAAATGATAATTTGAGGAGTAAATTGAGTCAAATAAGATACATTATTAAGTTAATTCCACCTGTTTTTTTTTATTTCTTTGGAAGTAACTGCTAGAAACTTTAAAATTATGTATGATGCTCATATTTATAGACTTTGTTGTATTTCTACTAGACAGAGCTGTTCTAGGCACTATTCTCAACACCAAGAATATGGGGAAAATCAAGGTTCTTCCCTCATGGGAGCTTATGTTACCCACATCTATCTAAACAATCAGAATAAGCCAGCTGTGATGGTCCACGCCTGTAATCCCAGTACTTAAGAAGGTGAGTCAGAAGGGCTGCAAATTAGAGGTCCACCCGGGCCACACAGTCAGTTCAAGGCCAACTAGAATAGCATAAAGCTACCATATTCTTTATTGTATGTGTTATCAACCCCCTTGAAACCAAGAACTGCCAAACCAACTTAGTATCTAAGTTTATACTGTGGCCTCTTTGGTACCAAGGAGTCATTCAGAGGTTGTTGGTCTACCTCATCAGAAATGCCTTTGCCCTCTGCCTAGGGATCAGGATGTAGCTCTCAACTACTTCTCTAGCACCATACCTGCCTGCCACCATGCTCCCGCCATAATAACAGACCAAGCCTTTGACACTATTGCTTATGGGAGATGAACAGGTAAGGAATGGCCTGAATGTCATGTAGGAGGCCCCACCAAGAGTTAAAAAAAAAAAAAGAAAACAAAAGAAAGAGGAAACAAAATGAAAGACAGAATACAAATTTGAATGGCAGAAAGGCCCTCCGAGAGAAAAATACGCCAAAGATGACATGAACGTCAGAGATCAGCCCTTTGGTGTTCAGGTTTACAATGTAAGGTGTATCAAAGGTCACGTGTGGGGTCATGTGAACACAGATGAGAGCGCCCCTTGTTTTGTCTTTCTGGAATCAATGCAAGTTCAGTTCCTACAGACAGCTCAGGGCTGCTGAAGCACCCCTCAGAGCTGACAGCACACATGAGAAGCAGTGCGTTTGCACTGAAACAAAATGTACTTGGGGAGAAACTTGACTGCAGGTGAATTCACCACAGGACTATGTTACAAGTTATGGTGAAGAAGACACAGGAGTTGAATTCTTTTTTATTACTATTAACTTTTACTGATTCTCTGTGGTTTCCACATCATGCATCCCAATCTCGGCTTTCTCCCCACCACACTCCCCACCCCCACCCACCCCACATCTACCCTCCATCATTGCAACCTCCCTGCAAAGCAAAATAAAATTTAAAATAAAAATTTAAAACCAAACCAAACAAAAAAAAGGCAAAAACAAAATAGAACAAGGAAGAAGGAGGAGGAGGAGGAGGAGGAGGAGGAGGGGGAAGAGGAGGAGGAATCTCTTGTGGAAGCTGTGCGGTGGCCCGGTGAGTCACACAGGTGAGTCCCACAGATGAGTCACGCACACATTTCATCCTTTATGCCTTTCATCTTCATTTGCAAGCGTTCATTGCCATGAGTCGTGGGTCTAGTTCGAGGCCTCTGTCCTCTGTCACACCATCCACAATGGGCTCTCACCGGGGCTCCCCCTCCCCCCCACAAGACTTTGTGCTGTTGTCCTGTGTCCTGGAGATCCTGCAGGTTGGGATCTGTAGGTTTGTCCCCTTCTCCTGCTCTAACAGTTCGTAGATGGGGTGGATGTTGGGGTGGGCCAACTCACAGCCCGGGTCCTGGGCCTGGGTGTCAGCCGGACTGGTCAGCCTGCCAGCTTCCTCCATGTGTCACCCCCACCCCCACCCTGGCACACTCTTCAGCACTGCGTTGGCCAGCCCATCCAATGCAGCCTGTTTTCCTACTCTCAGGCCCCTTGATCAGGCTCACTCACGCTCATACCACCAGGAACAGCTCTACTGTTTTTCCCAGGTAAGGTGCAGGATCCTCTCTCCCAATCACTATAGGGGGCATATGGGGAGGGGGCAGGGTCAGCTCTCAGATTCTCACACCCTCAAGGCTGGCTCACCTGCACCCCTGACAACAGGGTTAGCTCTACTGTGGTGCCCTGGCAGGTTGCAGGGTCTACTCTCCTGTGTGCTGCGGCTGGTGAGGGCCAGGGCTCGTTCTTCCGCTCTCATGATCCTGGGGCCAGCTCTCTCACCTGCCACAGGTAGCAAGGGGTACAGGGGGAGGGCATCTTTCCCTCACCCATGTCCCCGTGCTACCATATGGTGTACGGGGGGGGGGCAAGGTCAGCTCAGCACAGTCCTCCAATTTCAACACACATGGTTTCTATGATACCTTGTGGTAACCCAGGACATGGACATTAGCACAGACCCCAGCTGCAGCAGGACCATGGACCCAGATATGGCCCTCGGCAGCAGCTCAGGCCTGGGCTTTGCCTTGGCCCCTGTGGCAGCACAGGCCACCCAGATCAGTATGGCCCCAGCAGTTGCATGACCCCCAGACACCAACATGGTCTCAGGTGGCTGACCAGACCCTGGGCATCCACAGAGCCCTCGGTGGTAACAGAAGCCTTGGGCATCACCCCAGATCCCAGTTGCTGCAGGACTACAGACCCAGACATGGGCTTGGACATCTCTATGGCCCCAGGTGGTGGCCACAGGCCAATCAATATAGCCCCTGCAGTGACAAGGCCCAACTTGGGCTCAGGTGGCTGACCAGACCCTGGGTATCTGCATGGCCTTTGGTGGCAACAGGAGCCACAAACATCAAATCAGACCCTAGCTATAGTAGGGCCACAGACCCAGACATGGCTCTCAGTAGTAGCCCTGTCCCAGATGGTCACCGTGGCACAGGCCATTCAAATCAGTTTGGCCCTGATGGTGGCACAGTTCTCAGATACCCACATGGCCACAGGTTGTGACTAGATCTCTGGCTTCTCTGTGGACTTTGGTAGCAACATGGGCCATGGACATCAATATAGACCCCAGCTGTGGTAGGACCATGGATCCAGACATGGTCCTAGGAAGCAGCCTGGGCTTGGATGTCACTGTGGCCTCAGGTGGCAGTGCAGTCCACCAGGTTTGGCACAGCCGCCATGGCAATGTGTTCCTTGGACACCAACATGTCCCCAGGCGGCATCCCTGACCCCCCAGCATTGACATGACCCTGGATGGTACAAGGAGCCATGGACATCAACACAGACCTTGGCCCTTGACAGCAGCCTTGGCCTGGATGACACCATGGCCTCAGGTCACAGTGCTGGCCACTCAGGTTGACATGGTCCAATGGTAGCATAGCCCTCAGACACCAACATGGTCACTGGCTACATCCTAGACTCCAGGCATCCAAGTGGCCTTTGGTGGCAACAAGAGCCACTGGACATCAATACCACAGACCCTGGCTGTGGTAGGACCATGAACCCAGACATGGTCTTTGGCAGCAGCCCGGGCCCAAATGTCCCTAGATCCCAGGTGGGAACACAGGCCACTCAGACTGGCATGGCCCCCATGGCAGCATGGCCCTCAGACACTGACATGGTCCCAGGTGGTAGCCCAGACTACAGGCCTCTGCATGGCCCTTAGTGGTGACAGACCTCTTCTCAGGCCCTCTCTGCTGAAGTTGAATTCTCAAACGTCACTGATGAACCAACAGAAGTGTCTCAGGAAACAGGATAGACGTGGAAAGAAAAGGAGGAAAGAGAAAAAGGAAGAAAAGGAGAAGGAGAAAAAGGAAAAGTTACAGAAGAGTGGAAGTAAACACACACAAAAAGAAAGAAAAAAAACTTCCCTCTTCTCCTCCTCTGTGACTTCAGAAAGCAGCAAAGAGAAGGACAGCCAAGAAAAGAAGGAGAAGAGGAAGGAAAAGCAGGAAAACAAATGTTCAGATACTAAACCAGAGACTCTAAAGAGGACATGTCCAAGAGGACACCTCACGAAGAGCGCTAGCATTCCCAGTGATGGGGGAAGCCAAGGAAAAATCAAGGCTTCTGAAACAAGAGCATTCTGGAAAACAGGAGATGGGTCCATTCTGGTTGCGACAGAGATCCGAAAGCCATCACCATAGTCCAGAGAAGAAAGGATCGGAGAGAAACAGGAGAATCCAAGGTTACTGCAGGGTCGGGAACAGCAGAAGCTGAAGCGGGAACCCTGGTAGTCACAGGCAAAGGGAGATGAGGAACTGGCCACAGTGGAGTCCCAGTGAGAGCAGAGCAGAAGGAAGGGTGCCCCAAGCCATGCACTGATGGATGGAGAAGAGAGAGCGCAGTGAGCAGCCAGGACCCAGGAGGGAGGAGGAGGGGTGATCAGCACTGGCTGAACTCCCTGGGAATAGAATATTTTCTTCCTGAATATCTTCATCAAGGGCTAACTTACACACACACACACACACACAATTTTTTTAAAGTCTCTTAACTAAAAAATTCTCTTTGCCAGTCGGTGGTGGCACACACCTTTCATCCCAGTACTTGGGAGGCAGAGGGAGGAGGATCTCCGTGAGTTCAAGGCCAGTCTGGTCTACAAATCGAGTTCCAGGACAGCTAGGACTGTTACACAGAGAAACCCTGGCTCAAAAAATATTAAAAAAGAAATGTCTTTGCACCCAAGGGAGACTTATAAATCCTTAAGGCCTTGCATAAGCAGAGATCTTTTCAGTGGCTTTAAAGACAGCACAGGAGACCTGAGTCAACCTATAAGACCCAAGTGATGCTGGCCACACCCAAAGAACATGTAGTGCCAGTGCCATAGATGTGTTTTGAGTTGTGGTAATTTCCATAAAAATATTATTACCCCTCACATTTAACTGGTGATACAATGTTGAACTTTATTGTTCTGGTAATTTTGTTCCTACTTTCTTGGTACATTGTAATTTTATAGTTAATAAAGACATGAAGGATTAATAGTTTCTTTGTATGAACAATAACAATATAACTAATTTCTTAACACTGGAGCTATGCTATATTTTTCTCTTTGGTGGAACCCCGTTTGGGTCAGGTTGAGAAATCCTCCCTGTATCATAGCTCTTATTTAATTCAGTGTTTCCCCCACTCTCTGCCCCTACCTATTCCATAGCTTAATGGCTGGTCAATGGCCATCAGCTTTCTACTTAGTGGCTGCTGGCAGCCTCATGGACAACTGGCCCTCTCATTCCTCTGACCTAGAAGGTTCATAATGACTCAGGGACCTGTCATCATATCAGCCTTGGCTTCAATGGAAGTAACATAGAGTAATCAATATTCAAACAACTCAATAACAAGGATGCTATGAGCACTGTCCTATCAGGATGGATGTCTATAAGGCAGGGTTAGCCAGACCACTGAACCTCTACTGTATGTCACCCTGCATGCTCCATCCCACCCAGGCCCTTCTTGCTCAAGCAGGGAGAGATCCCAGGAGGTCCTGTTCTCTCTCTAACATCAGACCACTCAGCAGTCTGCAGGGCTGCCCCTCTAGGACCATTTTTCAGTACCACAATTGTTTATTAAAATTCAGATGCCAACATAATGAAAAAAGAGAAGGGCATCCAGAAAGCCAGCTAGTCTGGGAAACAGTAGACCATAATGGGAATTCAACGTTACAAGCTCTTTGGCCAAATATCCTCAATTTGAATCTTAGCTTGAATCGAAGCCAGGGTGGCCTTGGCAAGTTATCAGTACCTCTATTCCTTTCATTAAATGGGAAGAAGAATAAAGCTAAATTCTCACCTGAATTTTGAATAATTAAGAAATTGTCCAGAAAGTTCTTAGAACAGTACTTGTCTCTCATTAGATCCATTATCAAGAAGTGCAAGACTATCTTTCTCTCCTGAAGTGGAATGTAGAAGTAAAACACCCCAACCCTGAAGGAAATGTCTTCCACAACAGAGACTGTAGCAGAGGCATCTTGGATTAGAGAAGAAGATTCTCAATGTTGAGTTGGACTAGAAGCCTCCCTCTGCACTTAGAGCTATCTGAGACAGGTTGCATTAGGCAGTAAAATGGACTTGGAATCTTCTACAGCAGAGGATATATTTGGAAGAAAATATGAAGATTGCGCCGGGCGGTGGTGGCGCACGCCTTTAATCCCAGCACTCGGGAGGCAGAGCCAGGCGGATCTCTGTGAGTTCGAGGCCAGCCTGGGCTACCAAGTGAGTTCCAGGAAAGGTGCAAAGCTACACAGAGAAACCCTGTCTCAAAAAACCAAAAAAAAAAAAAAAGAAAGAAAGAAAATATGAAGATTGCTTACCCACAAGCCAATGCCTCACCCATAGCATGGAACTTGGACATCACACCAAATGGAGCAGTTTCCTTGCACACCACAGACTCAGTCTTCGGTATATTATGGCCAAAATCCAAAAATCACTGACCTAAAAGAATAAAGGCATTTGATGCTCTTACGAAGTGTTTCTCAGGCTGAGGAAATGCCCCTGAGGTTAAAGCATTCACCAAGTAATCAAGAACATCAAGCTGGGTGTGGTGGCGCACGCCTTTCATTCCAGCACTCGGAGGCAGAGGCAGGCAGATCTCTGAGTTTGAGACCAGCCTGGTCTATCTACACAGAGGTTCCAGAGCATCTAGGGCTCATGGCTCCACAGAGAAACCTTGTCTTGAGAAAGAAAAAAAAAGAAGAAAGATAGATGAGAGAAAAATAGAATGAGAGAGAGAGAGAGAGAGAGAGAGAGAGAGAGAGAGAGAACACGAACGAACACTGGAGTTCAGAGGTCTGATCTCCCGAATCTACATAAATGCCTTGCTGCATGAGCAAGACAGCACATATATAATTCTTGCCTTAAGAGACAGACAAGGAGTCCCCAAAGCAAGCTGACTGACTAGGGAGACCAGCTGTATCAGTAAGCTCTGGGTTTGATTTCAAGATACTGTCTCAAAAGACTAAGGTGGAAGATTCCAATATCAGCCTCAAGCTGCCATACCATATACACACGCATGAACATGCATATACACAGGCACACACATATACAAGCACACACACACATACATGAGCACACACACTTGTGCACACACATGCACACACACATGTGTGCGCACACTCACACACAAAGGAAGAGGGGAATGTGGTTTTTTCACTTTGATGTTATTCAGACTCACCTTGGGATTTAATATAAACACTGAATCAGGCCTTGTCCACCAATAAACTGAATCTCTTGGGATTTTCATTAGCCTTTCAGGTTTTTCCCAACATCCCCAGGTCAGCCAGCAGTCAATGTTTGTCACTGTGACAAATACAATCAAGATGTAAGGAGAGGGATAATTTGGCTTATGATTTCAGATATATCAGCCAGGGTTACTTAGTCCTATTGCTTTGGGCATGCATGGCACATCATGGTGGAAATATGTGATGGTGGAGGAGGTCTGTTCAGCTCATGGTGGCCAGGACAGGGGGAGAGAAGGAAGGGAGAAGAAGAGCAGGAGAGAAGGAAGCAGGAGGGAGGCAAGCATGCATCTCAGTGTTCTCTTTAAAGGAAGGCCTCCAGTGATCTAACATCCCCACCATCTAAAGGCCATCCAAGAGCACTGTGGGCTGGGACTAAACTTTCAACCTAGCATGTCTAGAAGGGACATTCATTCACATTACAACTGTTACAGCCCCCAAATGGGAGAGCCACTAGCCCCAGGTTAGGGAATCCCACACTAGATGTCCAAACCCCTAGAATTCAATACTTCAAGAATACCTTCATTGAACCATCATTAATCCCAAGCTCATCTCTCCAGTACTATATTAATATAATTAATAAAGTTGTGAATGCATTAATTGTGTTTAAGCAATGCTGTCGGTACAAACTGTGGCATTTCAAAAGGCATTTGCAGAAGTTTATTTTAGACTCAGGGATTTACAGCTCTCACATTGTCTCGCTATTACAGAAAGAATACTTTAAAATTATGATGCGAAGACACTTAATTAACTTTTAATTGAAATGACTCCAGGAAGAAAATTATAAATAGCACATTCGTCTTCACTGTGTTTTCATTAAAAGACACAGAAAGTGATGGATGGATGGCACACAATGAGACGCATTGCACAGAGTGGTTGCTAAAAGCAGAGTCACAGAACCTTCTAGAATAATGAACTAGTGAAGATACCCCAACCAATGAGTCCAGAATTCTCAGAATGAAACACCTCGGCTCTACTAAGCATCCTATAAATATGGAAAATGGGCAATTTAGATAGAGCCGAGGCCATAGCTCAGTGGTACAGAATTTGCCTAACAAACGCAAGGGGTTGACGTCTAGTGAAAAAATCCACAAAGAGGTAATTTTAGGTATAATTTAGTGGAATATTATATTCTAGTCTTGTGCCCTTCGCCTTAGAGCACAGAGTTTTAGCATATCACAATGTCATGGCTGGTTTCACAGTGTCCAGAAAGTTCCAGGATATGGAAGGAGAAGCCCAGATCCTACAAACCATCATGTTGGGCTTTGAATACTGACCCCATCACAATTTTGCAAGCATGTCAAGCAGGTTTCAGTCATTTCCCTACATTCTTCTCATTTTCCTATACTCCACAAATATTTCAACAATAAATTGCATTAATTATTTCTGTTTTTGAAATAGATCTGGGATCCAGCTTCTTCTCTACTTCACTAGCATCCACATTCACAATCCCATCATCCTTCAACTGATTGTTATGTAACAACCTCCTAAGGATTCTCCTTATTGTTAACTAGAATCTTCCAGTGGCTTCCTTCTACTCATGCGTGAGATTTCTTTGCTGTTCCTCAGCCCCTTCAGCCACACTCTCATCCCTGGACTTGTCATTGCTGTTCCCCTTTCTTGGAACTTCCTCACCCCTCTAGATAGCTACACAGCTTGCTTATTGTCCTACCTCAGTGTCACTTCAAAGGTGACCTTCGGAGTGATGCCCGTGAACTTTGTACTTATGACCCTCATGCAAACATAGAAAATACCAAGAAGCTATGTAAGAAACTGTGATAGCAGAAAACTAAGTGGGTTCATTTGGGGACAAAATGAAGGAAAGGACTTCCCTCTTTTACTGTTGTGCCTTTATATTTGATAATGGAATAATTAGTGAAACCTCACATTGTGATATCACTGAGTAGGTACCCAGACTAGCTCATAGACGTCCCAGTGACCCTAGTAGTTCTAGAGTTTCTAGTTGATATGCTTTTCAGTCTAATGAGATTGGTGTGGGTTAGTCTGGGAAGAAGTCTAGACACTGGGTAGAATCTTATTCTCTTGAGGCTGCAAGTTACTAGCTCTGGCATATGACTGGGGCTCTTGTGTTTCTTGTCCCTCCTGCCTTGTTGCTAGTTACATGAGTCACTTTTGGTGGCCTCTTGAAACATTCAGCCAAGCTCCAAACAGTCCAACAGCTGTAGTGATTTCTCAGCATGATGGCCCATGGCCCATGGACATTTCACCTTCTTCAAGGCTTAAGACATAGCCTGCCCACCACTCACATCTGTGAACTGTACCAGTCGGCAATGTGTAAGGTGGCCTTCTTAGAAGGTAATGTTTCTCAGCTTTGTGTTTTGAAGTCAGATCAAGCATTTCCCATGCACTGAAATCTGAACATTCATCCTTTGTCTCAAAGAAAAGTCCAAATTTGCAGAAAATAATTCAAACATTAGAAACAGGATTATCCCTTCAGAAATTCTGAACTGGAGAGACAGCTCAATGGGTAAAATTGCTTGCTGTGCAGGTATGAGGCTGAGTTCAAAGCCCCGGAACCCAAATAAAAGCCAGACACTCTACCATGATTGTCTGTGATAGCAGTGCATCCACAGGGGTATACTAGGTGGAGACAGGAGAATTCCTGGAAGATCGTATTGTGGCGCAGCTAGCCTGGCATACACAGAGGATTAAAAAAAAACCCAAAAAACAAACAACAACAACAACAAAAGAGACCTTGTCTCAAACAAAGAAGGTGAGGACTGACACCTGAGATGGTCTTCATGTCCTCCACGTGGGCTCCATGGTATATGTGCTACCACATGCACAGGAACGCTACACACACACACCCACACCCACACACACACACACACACACACACACACACACACACGCATGCACGCACGCACAAGAAAGAGAGAAAGAGAGAGGAATGGAGGGAGAGAGGGAGGGAGAGAGGGAATTTAAAAATCAAAAAGAAAATAAAAGAATCTTATTAATGAGTGACTGAAGAGAAATGAGCTCCAGGGAGTACTACAGTGAGACCCTGCAATCTCTGCTCTCCCACTAATCATGACATACTAGCCAAGGTTCCTCCACGGAATGACGACTGATCCTGCTTCCTACCCATCACAACCTTTCACTGCTGCCGTCCCCAAGTTCTTGCCATGTGCAAGACCCTTGAGAGGCGTCCATAAATACCCTTAGGAAGTCTTTGTCATCACAGGGATCCAGAGAGGCAGTGTCACAGAGGCGGGAACTGAGCCTGGAGAAGAGCTGGAGAAATCCACCACAGATTGCAGACTTAAGGTGACCTGTCTACTCTGGTTGGTGGGCAGATCTGACGCTCAGGCTCGTGCTTGTTTGGTTTTCTTGTCCTGTGTCCTCTTATGTACAATATCTTTTTCTAAGAGTGGATTTGAGAATCCTGACACTACACAGTCCCCTCCCATCAGCAGTACTGGTACTGAACAACACTCACTCACTCAGTCATGTCTATGCTTCAGTTCTTGGCCACCTGTTAATAATCGTTCTTTGATGAGTTCTACCTTGTAAGTGTGAATCACTCTCACCTCTGTGGAAGGAAGGCATGGTGCTCAGAGATCTGTGTGGATCACAGTAACCTGTGGTGCTGGGGCTGGACTTGGGGGAGTTGGGGACACAGGCCTGGGTTTTAAGGCGTAGGCTCTGTGATACATACACTGGCTATGTATCACACTGGTTCTTAGAGAAACTAAGAAGAGAATAGAGAATGTGATAGTGTCCTGTTAAAGTCACAAAGGAAGCCAAGCAAGAGAATGAAGGTGCCTTGACTCAAGTCTCTCACCTCCCTATGTAAAGCAACTTCAACCGTTCCCCTTCTCCATAGACCTCTATGTCCCCGTTGGAAGCCACACTGCTCCAACTGCAGCCAGGTGTGGAACTTTAGAAGGACAATTTCCAGAGTTAGGAGGGTGAAATATACTTCAGTGTGTGGCTTCAAGAATGCAGCCAAGTAGGTCCAGCAGGTATATCTAACTCAAAACAACTATAGACTTCCCTGCTGTCACAAACGGGGGCTTAGAAATAAGGAAGCAGGACAGAAAAACCGAGTGCATGCAGAGGACTCTGCTCAGGACCTTCCGGAGCTCGAAATGCATTCTGAGAATTGTTATCTGTGAAGCAGCCATGCTAAAAGATGTTTGGAAACTTTGAGTTTAAAAAAAGGAAAACAGATTTGGTTTTTCATTTGACTGTGGTCATTAAGTTGGTACTTAACCCCATGACACCAATGTGTTTATCTGACAGTGGAACCCTTTTCACTAACATCCAGCACAAACTTAAGGGATCTCTGTGTGGTAAATAGTCCATGTCACAGAGTACCTTCCCTCTATGATGATGATGAGGAAGAAGAAGATGAGGAGGAGGAGAAAGATGATGATGATGGTGGTGATGATGATGGACTGCAAACTGTAAGATATAATAAATCCTTTCCTTCTCAAGCTGCTCTTGGACAGTGTTCTGTCAAGGAGTGGAGGAACTAACTAGAACACCCTCAACCAGTCACTCTCACCACGGCCCATGCCTGTTCATCTAAGTCTATACTTTCCTCCTATACACATGCGCACTCCAGAAAGTAGAGATCTTTCTGTCAGCTCACGACTACACTTCCTTACTCCCTAGGTCAAAATCTGGCACATAGTAGGTACTCAATAAACATTTGTTGAATACATGAATCAACTGTTCCAGGACTCCTTCAACCTTCTCCTCACTGGAATTATTTGTGTAAGAAATATTTGATGAGTAAAAAAAAAAAAGAAAGAAAGAAAACTTAATGAATCTTCTTTTGAGGTCCAGGGTAGAATTCTATTTAGGGTAAAATTTGGAACTTACTAGGAACACAGTGGAGAGATGTGGTGAGAAAGTCAGAGGAACAAAAACAAGGAAAACAACAGTGCCCTTGTGCATCCGCAGTGGTGGCTGGCTCTTCAATTTGTTTTCATCTTAGTTTATGTTTGAACCAATGCCTCCAAAATTACAGTCTCTGACTGGCTGCCAAATAAATTTCTGACTTTAAAACCACTTTATTTCAAGCCTGATAAATGGCTTTTGTCACGAGGCAAAGTAATTAAGGAAGCAGTGTTCAGAGTCACCAGGCTGGGCTGACATTGCTTCCTTCTCGGGTTTGTTACCTGCCTGACAGACTTGGCCGAGCTCACAGAAAGGCTCAGGGCTGAGTTATGTACGTTCCCCCCGGCAGGAACTTTGTCAGAAAGATGCATTACTTCCCTTTACCAAATGGCCTTTGTGTCCCCAGACCATGGCAAGAGGCTGGCACATGCAGGCAAGCCTCTCTTGCCCCTGGGAGGATTTAGCTACTAAAGGTGGATATTCCCAAACTGAGGTCTTCGCTGGTCTGTGGCTCCTTCCTGTTCTCTAGCCATACTCTCCACAGGTGACATTTTATTAACAGTTCAACATACATCTCAAAGCAGTTTCTTCTGGGCACTAGAATTACCATCTTGAAGCCGCAAGGAAAAGGAACACAGTGCACTCTGGAAAGTAGAGCCTCTAACAGCAAGAAACAGATTTTTTTTCCACAGGCTTAACTGAAGAAATTGACTGTGATGTTTCACAAATAAGGAAGCAGAGTCTCAGAGAGATGACATGAACTTTTTTTGATGGTCACATATCAAGAGTAATATCACTATGTGTGTTCAGCCATGCGTCCATGACGAGTAGGGACACATTCTGGAAAATTGTGCTGTTAGATGATGTGATCCTTGGAGACCATTAAAGAGAATATTTGCACAAATTCAGATGGTGGGGAACAATCACTTGCCATTATACTTTGATGAAATCAAGGGTTATATGAAATGCAAGATGTGCTACACACTGCCAATGTGTGTAATAAAATGTGCCGCACACAGTTTCACAGTAAACTTTGGGGGGATGGATGCGGGGTGAAGTCGTATGACTTTTTCCTATGGGCATAGTATCATACCATCACCATCTTGGAGGAGAAACTACCTTGACCTGGTAGCCATGACAACCAAATAAACAGGACAGTGCAATGATAAATAGGTCTGTGGTGAGGGTAAAGAAGCTATAGACACTTCCTATAAAGGAAGGTAGAAGGTCACAGAGCCCTTGCCTGGGTTTCTAGGCACTATTCCCACCTACCCACCCTGCCCCAATTACAAGGAAGCCTACAAGATGCTAGAGGGTATAAGGTGAAAGGTTAACTAAAGGTGGAGCCTGATGCTTCAGCTTCTGTAGCTATCGTCCATGTTGTGTGGGACTCGGCTGCAATGCAGCCATTCACAAGTTGCCCACATTCTTGTAGGTAACCATCAGCCGTGCTAATAAACTCACTGATGCATCAACTTGGATTTAAGCAGAAGAATCCTTACTTTGGTCTATGGTTGTTGTCCCATCTGGAGTGAAAAACCATTTGTTCACATCTCTACAGAAAAGCTAAGGCAACAGATACGCACAGGGTAAGATTTCTAGAATATATGGCTATTCTCTTTGAAATTTTAAGGACTCCAAGATGGTTACATTCCGGCTTATGACTGCTCAAGTTTTCAAATTTCTCCACTTCCTGAAACCTGATATTTTTTATTTATTTGTAGTTTTATTTATTTGATAATGGGTATTCTAATGAATGAGAGTTGTCTAAACATAACTTTTAAATTTCTATTTCCTCGATAATTAATGATATTGAATTTTTTCCATGTGGATAGTGATGAGCATGTCCTTTTGAAAAAACTAATGAGTGTGTTTTGTACAAAAAGCCCCAGGGCTTACTCTTTCTTTCAATTCATGATGCTCCTTAATGACCAAGGTGAAATTATGCCAGCCCATGAGGACATTCTCAAGGTTCCAGTCCTGGCTGAAATATATAGTCCTTTCATTTCAGAATAGCTACTAAATTTGTATGTGCCATGGTAGCTATTTATTAATTGTGTACATTAGACTCCATTCAAAAAACTGATATCTATGAAAAAGCCTAATCACATGAAATACACACATGGAGAGAGATAAGTAACACTTACCAGAAGATGCTTTTCTCCATACTCCTTTAAACATACAATGCAATGCATAGATGTACATTGCTCAACAGAGCTGTTAGCTTTTTTATAGACATGTCTCTCCTCTACAGCAGTGGAAGCTCTCTGAAATTTTTATTTCATGCCTTGCTAACAGCCAGAGATATGTCAGTGGGACTTCCTCGGGAGGCCTGGGTTAGCTGGACCAAACACAGCAGGCGTCTTCGAAAATGATGATGCTGGACAGTTTTCCAGGCTTGATCTTAATTAAGGGCCTCAGTTTTGCAACACCAGAAGTTGTCTCAAGTGTGTATTTATCTTTCCTGCTGTAACCCTCTTGAGAACACTTTTCTAGGGAAACTGAATAGGCTTTTGTGAGTTTGGAAATGTAAAGTGTCTTACTGCAATAAACTCAGCCCTGTACTCACAAAGCACGGGGACAAGGGCTGCAAAATCCTGTCTTCTAAGCACTACAGGCACTACATAGCAGTCATCAACTCACAGCAGCTGCACTTGCTGGCACTGAGCCTACAGGAGACTATCCCAGCCAATGGTCAGCTGTGGATACAGTGCAGGAGTAGGGATGGGGATGTGGGGCGTGGAGCCGTACCACTTACTGCTGCTATATTGGCAAATAATATTTGGGGAGTAGTATTCAGTTGTGTACCCACTGGTGAGTATGCCAGGCTCCACTGCAGAATTCCAAACCTATAATCAGACAGCCCTCATTAAACTCAGTTGAACAAAAATAAAGTCTTGAAGGTGGGAAACATATTTGTAAGGAAGAAGGTGGGCTGCCGGGGGTGGGAGGCAAACTGCAGAGGTTGGGGAAGAGAATAAGCAAATGCATTATATACATGTATGACATTCTCAAAGAAAGATTTATTGTTGAAACAAATTAAAGATATCTCAAACAAATAACTCAATTCTATACCTCAATGTCTTAGAATGAAACAAGAACAAGACAAATCCATAATCACAGGTAGAAAGAAATCATAAAGATCAGGACAGGAGTCAACACAATAGAAACAAAAATAGCAATAATAAAAACCAAATAAGCAAAGAGCTAGTTCTTTGGAAAGTTAAACAAGACTGATGAACTCTTAACCAAACTAACCAAAAAGAGAGGAAGAGAGAGGGGGGAAGAAAAAAGAAAGAATAAAGAGAAGATATAAATTTTAAAAATTAAAAGTTAAAAGTGAGATATTATAGTAAATATCAATGAAAATCTATGAAAGTTAAAGAATCATCACGACATACTTTGAAAATCTATAAATTAGAAAATGTAGAAAAAATGAATAAATTTCTAGATACATATGACTTGCCAAAATTAAACTAAGTAATAAAAATAAGTTAAATAAATATACAGATGATAAGCAATGAGATTGAAGCAGCCATCATCAATCCTAGATTTCAGAGATGCCCTGGACCAGACGGATTCTTCACTGCTCAATCATAATGGCGCCTTACAGAACTAACAGCAATACTTCTTGAGCTCATCCATGAAATAAAGGTGGAAGAAATGCTATCAAACTCACAAAGGCCATATAAAGGCCTGATACAAACCAGATAAAATAAAAACAAAGAAAACTGTAGGCCAAAAATCCCTAACAGACCTGCATGAAAACCTTCTCAATAAGATCCTTACACAAGCTGTATTCCACTATATATCATATATACACTTGTGTTTAAATACATTTTCTATATTCTCTACTGGTTTTTGTGAGTTAATTTTGTATCTGGATATTTTGCTGAAAGTGTTTATCAGCTAGAAGTTTCCCTGTAGAATATTTAGGGTCAGTTATATATACTATCACACCCTGCAAATAAAGATACTTTGACTTCTTCCTTTCCAATTTGTATCCCCTCAATCCTCTTCAGCTGTCTTATTGTTCTAGTTAAGATTTCAAGTACTGTATTGAACAAGTATGGAGAGAGTAGACAACCTTGTCTTCTTCCTGATTTTAGTGGAATTGTTTGAGTTTCTCTTCATTTAAGTTGATATTGGGTATGGGTTTTCTGAAACTGTCTTTACTATGTTGAATTATATCCCTTATATCACTAATTTCTCAAGGATTTTTATCATGAAGGGTTTTGGATTTTGTATCAGGTCTTTTCTGTATCTAATGAGATGATCATGTGACTTTTTTCTTTCAGTTTGTTTATATGGTAGGTCATATTTATCGATTTACATATTTTGAGCCATTTCTGCATCTCTGAGATGAAGCCCACTTGATCATGGTGGATGATCTTTTTGATGTGTTCTTAGATTCAGTTTGCAAATATTTTTTTGAGAATCTTTGAATCTATGTTAATAAGGGAAATTGGTCTGTAATTCTTTCTTTGTTGGGTCTTTGTGTGGTTTGGGCGTCAGGGCAATAATGGCCTCATAAAATGAGTTGGCCAATATCCATCTGTTTTGATTTTGTGGAATAATTTGAGGAGTATTGGTACAAATTCCTCTTTGAAATCTGGTGGAATTCTGCACTAAAGCCATCATCTGGCCCTGGGCTTTCATTTGCTTAGGAGACTTTCAATGACTGCTTCTATTTCACCATGAGTTATAGGTCTATTGAAATTGTTTTTCTGATCTTGATTTAACTTTGGTATGTGGTATACATTGATAAAATTATCCATTTCTTTTAGATTTTCCATTTTGGTTGAATACAGGTTTATAAAGTATGTCCTTATGATTCTCTGAATATCCTCAATGTCTGTTGTTATGCCCCCCTTATTATCTATAATTTTGTTCATTTGGGTCTTCTCTTTCTGCCTTTTAGCTAGTTTGGATAAGATTCTGTCAATCTTTTTGATTTTTTTCAAAGAACCAATTCTTGGTGTTATTGAGTCTTGGATTTGTTTGTTTGTTTGTTTACTATCTTACTCATCTTATTTCATTTCTATCTTATTTCATCCCCGAGTTTGATTATTTCTTGCTGTCTACGCCTTTTGGGTGTGATTTCTTCTTTTTGTTCAAGAGATTTCAGGTGTGCAGTTGAGTTACTAGTATGAGATCTCTACAGTTTTTTAATGTACTCACTGAGTACTATGAACTTTCCTTTTAGAACTAGCTTCACTCTGCCCCATAAGTTTGGATACATTGTGTTTTCATTGAATTCTAGAAAGTCTTTAGTCTCTTTCTTAATTCCTCTCTTGACTCATTTTTCATTCAGGAGAGAGTTGTCCAGTTTCCATGAGTTTGTAAACTTTCTTCTGTTCCTGTTGTTGATACCCAGTTTTAGTCTGTGGTGGTCAAATTAAGTTGTGGGGTGTTGCTTCAATTTTCTTGTCTGTTGAGACTTGCTTTGTGCCTGAGTATGTGTCCAATTTTGGAGAAAATTTTATGATATGCAGAGAAGAAGGTATATTCTTTTGTGTTTTGGTGAAATATTCTGTAAATATCTGTTATTTCTTTATATGGTGGTATGTCCATTTGGTTTGTAATGTCAGTTACCTGTCTATTGGTGAGAGTAGGGTATTGAAGTCTCCGGTTATCAGTGTGTGAATGTTCACATATGACTCAAGCTGTAATAGTGTTTCTTTTAGAAACCTGGGTGCTCTTGCATTTGTTGAATAGACGTCAAGAATTGTAATTTCTTCTTGATGGATTTTCCCTTTAATGATTACGTAGTGTCTTTTCCTGTTTCTTCTAATTAGTTTTTGTTTGACATCTGGTCCGTTTGCTTGGAATATTTTTTCCTCATTCTTTTATCCTGAAGTGATGTCTTATCCTTGATGTTGAGGTATGTTTCTTGGATGCAGCAAAAGGATGGATTCTGTTTTCACATCCATTCTGTTAGTCTGTGTCTTTTTATTGGGGAATTGAGTCCATTGAGAGATATTAACAACCAGTTATTGCTAATTCCTGTTATTTTGTTTTTGCTATTGTTATGGTGGTGGTGGTGGTGGTGGTGGTGGTGGTGGTGGTGGTGGTGGTG
>CABHPH010153746.1:0-46940 GCA_902168325.1 Peromyscus nudipes
CTAATCTTAAGAAAATGTTTCCAGTTCTCACTCTTGACCTATTGTAATAACCATGGTTTTGAGTGCTATATACCATTAATGAAATATATCAAAATACTGCTAAGAACGATTTGAAAAGAACAGAAAAGTTAACTGTAATTTTTCTGAAATATTCAGATAATATTAAATTTTAAATAAGTTATTTCAAATTTATTTATTATAATAATTCTATACTAATGAAATTTTATGGTGAATACTTACATTTTAAAATGAAATATGAGTAGATAGAATGTTTGAAGTGAAGCAAGGATTCAGATTTTAGTATATATCTGTGATAAGAGAAGTATTTTGTTTAATTTTCATGATAAAAATTAATACTAAAAATACTAAAATTCAGATAACATAGGTATCTTTAAAGTATGATTTGCATTTTTACATATTTCTATACAGCTATTATTGAAAAATAGATTTCTATTTCATGTATTAAAATCTTAAAATCAACAAGATATACAAAAGTTATCAAAGTAAACCAAAGACAGAGAGAAAATATCCAAATGAACAAAATCAGAAACACATAAGGGGATGTAACAACAGACATTGAAGAAATCCAAAGATTCATTGGGTTATACTTTAAAAACCTGTACTCCACAAAATTGGAAAATCCAAAGAAATGGATAATTTTCTCAATAGATAACTCTTGCCAAATTTATTCCAAGATCAGATAAACAATTTAAATTGACATTTAATACCTAAAGAAATAGAAGCAGTTATTAAAATTCTCATACCAACAACAATGAAAACAAACAAACAAAAAAAAAACAAAAAAACTTAGGGCCAGATGGTATTAGCCGAGAATTTTACCAAGCTTTGAAAGAAGAGCTAAGGCCAATACTCTTCAAATTATTCAACAAAATAGAAACAGCAGGAACATTGCCAAATTAATTTTAGGAGGCAACAGTAACCCCGATACACAAACCACATAAAGATTCAACAAAGAAACAGCATTACAGACCAATTTCATTCATGAACATAGATGCAAAAATATTTAAAAAATACTCCCAAACTTAATCCAAGAACACATCAAGATCATCCACCATGATCATGTGGGATTTATCCCAGAGATGCAGGGATGGTTCATTACACAAAAATCAATCAGTGGAATGTATCATATAAAAAAAATTAAGAAAATAATAAAACACATGACCACCTGGTAGTGGTTGTGCATGTCTTTAATCCCAGCACTAGGGAGGCAGAGGTAGGTGGATCTCTGTGAGTTTGAGGCCAGCTTAGTCTACAGAGCGAGTTCCAGGACAGGCTCCAGATCTACACATAGAAATTCTGTCTTGAAAGCAGCAACAACAAAAACCAAAACCACATGGCCATCTCATTAGATGCTGAAAATGCTATTCACAAATTCCATGCTAAAGATTTTAGAGATGTTATGGATACAAGGGACATACCTAAGCATAATAAAGGCAATTTAGAGCATACCTATGGGCTCCTGCAGCCTTGATGGGAGAGGAGGTACCTGGTCTTACTCCAACTTGATAAGCCATGGCTGGGTGGTATACATAGGAGTCCTGCCCTTTTCTAAAAAGAGGGGAGGAGGGATAGATTGGGGGGGGAAGGTGAAGGTGAAAGAAAGGATTGAGAGAAGAAGAGAGAGGGTAGGGGAGCCGTGATTGGGCTGGAAAAATTATTAATTAAAATCAATTAAAAAATACCAAATTTAAATAAAATTAAAATTGGACAGAGACTCAAAGCAACTCCACTAAAGCCAAGAACAATACAAGGCTGTCTTCTCTCTCCATATCTACTCAATATAGTACTTGAAATTCTAGCTGTAGTTTGTAGCTAGAGTTTTTCTGGTCCTGCCTGGCCCAGAGTCAGGACAAATCTCTCTCGCCTGCCAGTCCCACAGCAGCTCAGACCCAACCAAGTAAACACCCAGAGACTTATATTACTTATAAACTATATGGCCGTGGCAGGCTTCTTGCTAACTGTTCTTGTATCTTAACCCATTTCTATTAATCTATACCTTGCCACATGGCTTGTGGCTTACTGGTATCTTACATGTTGCTACTCATGGCGGTGGCTGGCAGCATCTCCTGCCTCAGCCCTACTGTTCCCAGAATTCTCCTCTCTCTTTGTCCCGCCTATACTTCCTGCCTGGCTACTGGCTAATCAGCACTTTATTTATTAACCAATCAGAACAACACATTCACAGCACAGAGAACATCCCACAGCACAAAAAGACAACTGAAATAGATCAAGAGATTACAAACTGTGCCGGGCTTTGGTGGCACACGCCTTTAATCCCAGCACTCGGGAGGCAGAGGCAGGCGGATCTCTGTGAGTTCGAGGCCAGTCTGGTCTCCCAAGCGAGTTCCAGGAAAGGCGCAAAGCTACACAGAGAAACCCTGTCTCGAAAAAAAAAAAAAAAAAAAAAAAAAAAAAAAAAAAACAAACAAACAAAAAAAAAACAAGAGATTACAAACTGCAAAGAAAGACATCACAGTATCATTATTTGCAGATTATATGGTAGTATACATAAGCAAACCCAAATATTTTACCAGGGAACTCCTACAGATGGTACACATCTACAGGGCAGGAAACAGCTATAACTTAAAAAAATAAGTAGGCCTCATATATACAAAGAACAAATGAGCAGAGAAAGAAATCAGGGAAACAACACCCTTTACAATAGCCACAAATAATGTAAAATATCTTGGGGTGACTCTAACCAAACAAGTGAAAGACATGTATGACAAAACCTTCAAGTCTTTAAAGAATGAAACTGAAGAAGTTATGAGAAGATGGAAAGAGCTCCCATGCTCATGGATTGACAGAATTTGAAGAGAAAAAATATATGTCTTTTTAAACACAATTTAAACACAATCCCCATCAAATTTCCAACCTAATTCTTTACAGATGTAGAAAGGACAATACTTAACCTCATATGCAAAAACAACCCAGGATAGCTAAAAAATACTATATAATAAAATAATATCTGGAGGTATCACCATGCCTGATATCAAGCTGTACTACAGAGCTATGGTAATAAAAGAAACATATGGCATTGATATAAAACCAGACATGTTGATCAATGGAATTGAATGAAAGACACAGAAGTAAATCGTCACACCTATGGACACCTGATTTTTGATAAGAAGTCAGAAATACAAAATGGAAAATAGAAAAAATAATCTTCAGCCAATGGTGCTGGTCTAAGTGGATGGCAGCATGTAGAAAAATGCAAATTGTTTCATATTTATCACCCTCTACAAAACTCAAGTCCAAGTAGATCAAAGACCTCAACATAAAGCCAAATACACTGAACCTAATAGTTGAGAAAGTAGGAATAGCCTTGATCACATTGGCTCAGAGGACAACTGCCTAACCAGAATGATTAAAGCACAGGCACTAAAAACAATCACTAAATGTGACCTCATGAAACTGAAAAGCTTCTGAAAGGCAAAAGATACCTTCAATAGGACAAACTGTCAGCCTTCAAAATAGGAAAATATTTTTACCAACTTCTCAGCTGACAGAGGGCTAATATCCAAAATATATAAACAACTCAAGAAACTAGATATAAAATAAAAACTCAGTTAAAAAGGGGGATACAGTTTTACACAGAATTTTGAATAAACATAAGTGCTTAGAAAACACTTAGAGAAATATTCAGCATCCTTAGCTATCACAGAAATGCAAATCAAAATAACTTTGAAATCACATCTTATACTTGCCATAATTGCCAAGATAAAAACAAAAACAAAACAAAAAAGCCCCATAGTTGACAGCTCATGATTTTGAAATGGCAGAGAAAGGGGAACACAACTTCATTTTTGGTGAGAGTGCAAATGTAGAACCATTTTGAAAATCAATAGGTGGTTCCTCAGAAAACTGGGACTCGATCTACCTCAATACCCATCTATACCACCCTTGGGTATATATCCAGAGAACCCTCCATTCTAACACAAGAACACTTGCTCAACCATGTTATTTGCATCTATACTCATAACAGTCAGAAACTGTAAACATCCTAAATATCTCTCAAATGAAGACTGGATAGAGAAAATGTGGTACATTTACACAATGGAGTAATACTCAGCTGTTAAAAACAACAATATCATGAAAATTTGAGGCAAATGGATGGAACTAGAAAAGATCAGCCTGAGTGAGGAAACCCAGGTCCAGGAAGACTCACTTATGAGTAGACATTAGCTGATAAGTAAGGATTATCATGCTACAATCCACAGACCCAGAACAGCTGGATAACAAAGAGGTCTCAAGGGTTACAAAGGGTTCTCCCTGGGAAGGGTATAGAAAAGATTTTGCAGATGGACTGGGGGTGGGTGGGGATGGGAGTTGGATGGAGCATGTAGGACTGGGAGGGACAGAAAACTTCAGTACACGGAGAGTTGACTAGAATGGGGGAGGGGTCGGTGGGTGACGTAGAAACCTTGTGCAGTGGTAACTCCCTGGAATCTACAAGAGTAACCCTAGTGAAGTCTCCTAATAATGGCAATTAGAGACTCTAACTTTCATCCTCTATAACCAAGCAGGACTCCTGGAAGTGGGAGTGGGATGTCAACCCTGCCACATAACCTTCTACCTAAAGTCTCTCCTGCATACAAGTTGTGCTGGATGGGATATGGGTAGTGCATAACTTGTGGGAGTGGCCAACCAATGACTGGTTCAACTTAATACCCACGCTACTAGTGGGAGCCCATGCATGCCCAGAAATCAGAGGTCGGACACCCTCAAGACTCAGAATAGAACCAAGAACAACTGGCAAAAAATAAATAAATAAAAATGAAAAATAAATAAGTGAATAAAAGGCAATGAAATGATTCCTAATGTTATTTTGCTATGCTCATAGATTCATGCCTAGCCAAATTGTCATCACAGGGCAGTGATGTAAGCAGATGCAGAGACCCACAGTCTCTAGGGTGAGCCAATTGGAACCTTACAGAAGAGGGAGTGTAAGGATTGTAGGATCCAGAGTGCTAGAGGACACCAAGAGAACAAGGAACAGAGTGATAGAGGACAAAAGGAGAAATAAGTAGGACTCAGAGGGGCTTGCAGAGAAGGACTCAGAGGAGTTCACAAAGACTGAAGCAAAAACAAGGACCCTGAATGTATCTGAGCTAGATCCTCTGATAACGTACTGTCCTGTAGTTTCATGTTTTTCAGGGACTCCCATCAGAGGGAGTAGGATGTCTCTGACTCTTTTGCCTGTATTTGGGACTCTTCTCCTACTGGGTTGCTCCTTCCAGCCTTGATATGAAGGTGGTGCCTAGTCTTATTGTAACTTTTTAGGCCATGTTAGGTGGATATCAATGGGAGATCGGTTTCTCTTTTCTTTCTTTCTTTTTTAAGTGAATCTGAGCAGGAATGGATTTGGGGGAGAGGGGAGGTGTGGGGAAGTACTGGGAGGAGTAGAGGGAGGCAAAGCCGCTCTCCAGATGGAATGCATGAGTGAAGACTAAAAGGAAAAAACAGGTAATTATCATGTAGCAAATAGCTAAAATGCCTTTTAAGCTAAGGCTTTTATAAATCCTTCAAATATTCTCATCTTAGTAATTACTGTTTCATGTAAGTAATAAATAATTGCTCTCTTTCTATATGTTCTGAGACGTCTACATAGCATACAAAATTTCATTCTGGGGAGCAAAAATGTCAGAGGTTTGTAATCATAATATTGGGGAAAAAGGCTAAAAGATATTTAAAGATTATAAATTACTATATTTATAAACTATAAATTACTATAATTTTAAATTATAAATTAGTATTTGTGTACTTCACGTAACATGTTGAATTTTCACCATTTCATAAATTTAATGATTGCACATTTCTAATGAAATTGGAACACCATGAAATTTATATAATTTTTAAAATATGCATATTGTAAAATTTTGTTTTTTATTACAAAATTATTATGTAAAACTTAACTTATAATATATTAACTAAAACAAATGATCTTTGGTCTGAGGCCTAAGACTTTTTTTTTTACATTAATAATTAAAGTTACAGGCCTCAAAATACAGTAAAGTACCTAAGTTCTAAACCCAGTCCACAGCCCCAGGTATTTACAACTCAATGCCTGTTGTAATTCCAGCTCCAGGAATGTGATATTCTTTTCTGACATCCAGGAGCATACATATGCATGTGCAGACAGATGTACAAAAACAAGAACACATGCACAAGAATAAAAATAAAATCTTAAACATTAAAATTAGGCAGAGATCACAATGCACACAGGACTGAATGTCTTGACTAAAGAGGACAGCCTTAGTCAACTGTTGTGACAGCACGGAGAAGACATGTATAAACACATGGAATGTAAAATGACAACATTTCTATGGATAACCCTTTAGCCATTACAAAAAAAAAAAAAGGATTAAACATATGCCTACAGCAATTTTAGCCACTCAGTGCTGTAGTATTTAACCAGAGAAATAAATTCAAATTACGATGAACTTACTTGTACAGAAATATTTACAGTCAATATTTCCTTAGTTTAAAAAAAGAAAAAGAGACCAATGATCATTAACAAGTGAATGAGCAGCAAACCTGTGATATTCCACACAATGGGAATCTCATCAGCCGGAAAAATAAAGCAAAGGTGAGCTGAGATTAGCTGGGTGGTGGTGGCACACGCCTTTAATCCCAGCACTTGGGAGGCAGAGGCAGGCAGATCTCTGTGAGTTCAAGGCCAGCCTGGTCTACAAAGTGAGTTCCAGGAAAGGCACAAAGCTACACAGAGAAACCCTGTCTCAAAAAAACAAAAACAAACAAACAAACAAACAAAAAGGTGAGCTGAGATCTACCTTTGAAAGCCATACACAGCCATTTCTAAAACATTGTACATGAATAAACTATCCTGGCTCACAAAGGAAGAGAGTCATTTTATACCCATAGAAATGAACAGTATAGGCAAATATGTAGGTACCTTTTATTATGTACTTCATTTTAGAGTTTTTTTTTTTTTTTGGAAACAAAAGTGTCACAGGGTTTGATAATACCTTTCATGGTAGTCATCTCATTATCTTGGTGCTTGATAATATCAAACTCATTTGTTTCATAGTTCTAAGTTAAAGCATATTCAGTATGAAATAAAAGACTAGAGCCCCTTAAATGCTGACCCACAAAGAAAATCTGCAAAGGTTGCTGCCTCTTATACACAAAAAATACACTTACGCTTAAATTTTTTCTTAACACTATAATTTTTACTCATTAAAATACTGTGATCCATAGGAAAATTAGCAACGTTTACTCTTCACCTGGGAAATACATGTGGTGATATTTTAAGTGTGCTGAAATGTGATTTTAATTGTATGTTAATAAATAAAGTTTGCCTAGAGATCAGAGGTCACATAGCGAGGTCACATAGCCTTGAAGAGGAGTCAGGTGGTGGATGCCCATGTCCTTAATCCGATCACATGGCAGGAAGAGTCTCTGTGTGGTCAAGGACAAGCCAAGTGTGGTGACATGAAACTTTAATCCTAGTACCAACCATAGAGACCTGGAGGTCGGGAAGCAAGGGGGGTGAGGTGCTAAATTAAGGTAGTCGTGGCTCTTTGCTAGTTCTCTGATCTCTTTGGCTATTACCTCTGTATTTGGCTCTGTGTTTCTTATTTATTAAGACTGTTTAGAAATTCATCTACAAATACAAATCAAATTCACAGTATTATTTGAAAGTTTAGGTGGTATTATAAAATAGACAAGAGTTAAACACACTGGCAAGGCCCCTATAAAAGGGAAGCACTTATAAACAATCACTGCACACATTATAAGTTCGGTCAATATAAAATTAAAGATATTTTTCCAATATTAAAAAAAAACAATGTGATGAAGAGAGAGGCATAAACTTTGCATTTTAATTCTTACATATACTTCTGGTTGTTATTGAGCAAATTCAGGAAACTTAAAGAGCAAGGATCATCTTTCTTACTTTTCTCACTTATCATAATAACATTTCACAAAAACATGCCTTTGTTGTATATCATAATTATAATTATTATATGGTAATAAAAATATTAAACATGCTTAAAGAAATATAAATGTAGTTACCCTGGCTTTACATATATGTATATATATATATATATACATATATTTAGATAATTTTTAATGTAAATATATGACATGTAAGCTAGTTAAAATTTGAAATTCATATTGAAAAATTACATATTTATTTACACATTATAATTATTTTATTAAATTATGTGTTTAAGAATCCAAGACCAAATCATAACTCCATATTTAAATTCATTTTTTTATTAAATATGAATACTATTAATACATACTAGAATGACATAATGAAGATTATAGCATGTTATATGAAAAATAATGCAAACCTTTTATGATAACTTTGACATTTACCTGACCTTGGCAATATGCAATCTCTGTGTGCAATGTAATATATGCCTTGTTTAAATGCAGAGTAAACCCTATATGTAAATCCTCAATTTCCATGGATCTTAAAATGTGATTTAGCATTTTTGTTTATTACTTGATAATCAGCTTAACTCTTCTCTCAGACTTTTGAATATAATTACTTATTAATCCTAACCTTTATTTCTCAATAACTTCTATTAAGTAATATAATTTAATTTAATTATGAAGATTCTTTGCAGGTTACTAACTATGAGACACAATTAAAAGCATACAGCAGAAACTTTGAATTTGAAGTTCCTGTTTAGCCTCCTATGTATAATCACATTCACCTTTATAAGTAAATCCACTTATACAGAGCAGCCCTACAGAGATGCGTCATGAACCCACTGAAGCTGGTTATTATCCTTCCCAAAGCTGAGCTGTGCAGTACTTGACAGCTCTTTTATTATCATGACACAGCCGTACGATTTTTGAGAAAAGAGACCTTTTATGTTTAAGTGTTTTGTGCTAAACTCTCAGTTGTTCCAGATACTCAGTGTGTAGTAAGTAAAGATGTACAAACTGCCTGGAAATAAACAAAACTGTGACTCATTAAGGAGAATAGGAGAGGCTGTATGGCTCACATCTTTGGAGCCTTGCATTATACTTTCATTCCTATTAAAGTTTACAGCAGGAAGAGCTGCATGTTGGTAATCTCAGCACTTAGGAGGCAGAAGTTAGATGATTATGAGTCTGAGACATGAGACTTACAAAATGGCAAGACCCTGACACAGCACTCCCAATAATACAAAATTTTAGCCAGGTTAAATATTAAAAATTGTTTAATATTTTTAAATTTATGTTACTATTTTGTATACAGCTTTCTTTATTAAAATTTGTAATTATGAACAAATATTTGAAGATATGGTACAATACATTTAGCTTCAGACACTTGTATTTGTTGTTGTTGGTGGTGGTGGTGGTGTGTGTGTGTGTGTGTGTGTTTTCTTTGAGAAAAATATGTGTTTACATAACTCAAGCTATCTGGAAGCTTGCTATTATAGCCCAGGGTGTCCTTGAACTTGAAACCTTCCTGACCGATGTCCAAGTGAGGAGATTACCAATGTGAGTTCTACAGCACCCATTATTCATTTATTTATATTTATTATCATTTTATAATCATAAAATCAATGCAAGTTATACTTACGGTTCCATCTATCCCTGAAATAACAGCTGTTGTCTTGAAATAACTTTGCGGGACCTCCAAAAGTATAATGACTTCAAGGCAAAAAAAAAAAAGTACATGTCTATCCTTTAATAGTGGTCAGTACAGTCTTCAGAAACAAAAACTTGCATATTCATTTTATGTTGAAGGCAAACAAGGTTGGGTGTATGACAGGCTTTATTAAATGTATGACAAAACACATCAATATACTTCTGTTACATGCTCCAGTCATCCTTGGGATTTCTAATGCTCACAGTCCTAGTTTCTTCCTTAGCATCGTCCAAGACAACATAGGCTCATTATTATCACAGAATTCAGCAGATTAAATTCAATTTGTGGTTTTATGTCTCTAGTATTACACAGTAAATGCAAAGAACTGCATGAATATTCCTATTTTTACTTTTGTTCATTTATGTATTCATGTTCCTAAAACATACAACTAATTAATTCAAATTTACCCTTTATATACTACTAAATTTAACTATGAGAATTTTAACTTTGATTTAATATGCACCATTTTAATGTAATTTCATCCTTAAAGAAGCAACTTAGGTACTTTTTTCTCTTGCTACAGCAACTATTCCTAAACAAATGACTATCTTTACTCTGCCTTCAGATTGGTTCCATTTCAAATGAATTGCAAGTGATTTTTTCTTTTCATATGCATAGGGCAATTGATTGAAACATGCAATCATTTTCAAAATGGGAAAGGAATATGTTCAATGATTTACACATAGGGTTTTTTATATCAGTGGCTGAAAAGAACTTTACTTGCTCTCTGCTAGCGTATATTACATTAAACTTAAAACCAGGTTAGAAAATTTACATGAATATACTTGTTCCTCAAGGAAAATGCATGATATAATTGTCAT
This sequence comes from Peromyscus nudipes, assembly GCA_902168325.1. NCBI lineage: Eukaryota > Metazoa > Chordata > Mammalia > Rodentia > Cricetidae > Peromyscus > Peromyscus nudipes. The sequence goes on from CABHPH010153746.1 coordinate 10,459, forward strand.
TGTGTTCTTGTATAAAGAAGTTGCAAATTATTCAGTAAATGCAGCCTGGCTTTGTTTCCTTTAGGCTTATATACTCTAAATATGAGTGTATTCAAAGAAGTTAAGCTATAAATAGGACATTTAATTTAAATGCCATCTCTTATTTTCATTATCTTTGAAGTGATAGAGGTTTTCTCTGCTCTGTGACAAGGCCCTTGCATCTGTCAATAGAATTTATCACAGAGGATCTCAAATATGCTCTTCTCCATCTGTGTCTCCTTTCTGAGGCTGAGGCAGGATGTTCACCTGTCATTTATTTTCTAGTTGAGCATTGTTTTCAGGTGGTTTATATTCATATGTTGTCAACTCTCGTTTCCATTTTCTTTTGGACACTTAAACTGTGTGTATTAATCATGTCACAGCAACCCTGGTTTTCATGTTGTTTTTTTTTTTTTTTTAAAGCATGTGAACCTTTAAATGTTTAACTTAGTCTTTTTTCATTTCATTTTATGTCATTAGATTCCTTGACAAAATTTTACCCTCACAGTGTTCTTTCATCTTCCCTTTTGGGGAACAAATAAAGAAGAATTGGTACTAAGTCTTCCTGGAACAATTTCATGGATTTCAGCAGTGAAACAGTCCTGTCCCGGTCTTTTATTTGAGGAGATGTATCTGATTGGCAAATTAATATCATTGCTTCTAGTAGATCTGCTTACATTACTTATATATTCTGGCTTTAACTTTGATTGATTATATATATGCCTTTAGAAATTCATCTACTTGCCTGGTGGCAGTGATGCAAGTCATTAATTCCAACACTCGGGAGGCAGAGCCAGGCAGATCTCTGTGAGTCCGAGGCCAGCCTGGTCTACAGAGCGAGATCCAGGATAGGTACCAAAACGACAAAGGGAAACCTTGTCTCAAAAAAACAAAAACAAAAAACAAAAAAAAAAAGGAAAAGAAAAAAGTTCAACCACTTTTTGGTTTTCCAGCATTAGGTTGTAAGAATCTTCAAAATATACTGTAAGGATGCTCTGCCTAGATTGAATTAGAGTTCACTGTAATGACACTCTTCACCTCTAATTTTGTTATTTGGTGTCTTCTCCCTCTTTGTCCTTGTCTGATTTGCTGTGCTTATCAATCTTATTATATTCTCCAAAAAATGATTAATTGGTTGGTTTTATATGTATAATAATATATATATTTTATATATTGTTCTTTTAGTATTTATTTAATTAATTTCTTCATTGATATTATTTGTTGCCATCTCACGGTTTTGAAATTGCCTTCTCCTTTTCTAAAGAGCCTTGAGTTGCATTAAGTTATTTATTTAATGGAGACTACTCATATATATTTGCCAAACATATATGTCTCTTCCAAACTACTCCTCACCCCATCTGTCTGTCTGTCTGACTCTGTCTCTCTCTGTCTCTGTCTCTCTGTCTCTGTCTCTCTCTCTCTGCATTTTCCACTCTTGTAGTTTCATTTCTGTGGATGTTAATTATAAAATCCCTTCCTATGCTTTGTTATGTATTTTCAAGTAGACCATAGCATTGAAAATATGTAATAAAATACATGGAAAAATGAAATTGTGGTCTAAAATTTAAATATCAGATTCTGTCTTACTCTAAGCTTTAGTATATCCTTGAGTATAATACACTATAGAACACAATGGACCTGACTGGAAGACACTTTGGTTGTTTAAATCTGGGAGTATTTGGCAGTCTTCACTTTAAACATATCTCTATTTATTACAGATAGTCCTAGTCCCTTCTGAAGAAAAAATAGTCAATAAACTATACCATATATTTACCTCTGACTTGATAAAATGTCAGTCACATAGAGTGGAAACAGAAATATGGTTAGTAAAGATGCTAGAGCAGAGATCTTGTCATAATGGTAACCATTCTCCAGTTTCTGAGGCTTTATTGAATAGGGTTATTCATTATTTGAGTCACAGATTTGAAAACTGGAGTCCTAGAATTAATATGCACTTGGGTTGAGAATACACAGGAAATGGTGAACTATTCCTAAGCCAGTGAATCCAAAGAGATTCCCTATTTTATCCTGAAGTATTCATACTCTGACACTTTGTATTTCTTTCCTTCTATTCCAAAATAATAATTTTTTGATTATTTGGGAATTTCATATAATGCACTGATCACACTCACCTCCCATTTCTCTCCGGTCCACCCTTCCTCCTTTACCACCCCCCCATAAAGAAAAAATATACTAAGTCCAATATGCATTGTCCATATAGTCATTAAAACATGGTTCAAGTCCCCAGTGGCCAGCCCCTTAAGATTACGGGGTCCTTCTCTAATTTCCTGCCAGAAACCATCAATTGAGAAGAGTTACAATTCAGCTTCTTTATCACAATTTTATGAACTCTCTTCAATGGCTCCCTGTCTGGACTGTTTCTTTTACTTTTAATTTTTTTTGGGGGGGTTCACATTCTCAATTATGATTTGGTGGTCATTGATACCACTGAAAAAGAAGCTTCCAAGCAAGGACCATGGGCACCCATAAGTCCTCCACTGGTGACAGCATGGACTGTGGGCACCAATATGTCCTCCAGTAGTGGCAACACAGACCATGGACATGAACTTGGCATCCAGAGCCATAATTGACCACAGGCATGAATATTCTAGGCCACAGGCATTCACATGTACTCCATCAGTAACAGGGACCATGAATATCATCCTGGTCTTAGGTGGCAGCACAGACCCTGGGCACCCACGTGCCCTCAGGTGACAAAATACCACAGCATAAATACAGCCTGTGATGACATCCATGGACACTAGCATCATCCTGGCTGGAGCATGGACCATGGAGTTATTTTGTAGGGACTTAATCCAGAAAATGAACTCTTCTTTATCTAGGATATCTTGTTGCACAGAGCCAGGGTGATCATGTGGCTGAGCAGAGTCTGTATATACTCCAGGCTGTTGCACACAACCCTGTTGGCTCAACTCAGCAAGGGCATACTCCCCTGTCCACAACAGCCATGCTCCCACACCTGCCACCACAACCTCCTTGTTTCTAGTTCGGCCTCCCTCTACTATTGCTCTCCTCCATGCCTCGGCTCACCACGCATGACCATTGTGTTTGCAGCCCACATGTAGCTTTGCAGGCCAAGCAGCACTAGCTGCAGCAATGGCTATTCCCTGCTGTTGGCTATGTCTGCTGGCCCAAGCCTCACCATGGCCTTGAGGACCAGCCCCACTCATCAATGTCCTGCAGCCCATCATTCAAAGTCACTGCCAGTGTGTTGGCTGTGTCTTTAGTTTCAGTTATCTCGAGTGCACATACCCACTCTACCACTGTTCTCTTCAACTTCATTAGACCACTTTTAAAAAGCTATAATTCCTAATAGGAAAAGTGAATTGTTTCTCTCTCTCTCTCTCATACCTATCTATTTATTTAAATTATTCTTCTCTTATATATTACATCCCTCCTAAAGTTTCCTCTCCTTTCTCTCCTCCCAGTTCCTCTCTCCCACCTGCCCTCTCCACAAGATCTACTCCTCCTCAAGTTTCCCTTCAGAAAAGGGCAGGCCTCCCAGGGATATCAACCAAACATGACATATCCTGTAGCAAAAAGACTAGGCACATCTTATCCTATTAAGGCTGGATGAGGCAACCCTGTAAGAAGAAAGGGGTCCAAGAGTGACAAAAGAGTTAGGGACAATCCTGCCGCTCACTGTTAGGAGTCCCACAAGAACACCAAGCTGCACAGTTATGACATATATGCAGAGGACCTACGTCATACTCATTTAGTTGATTCTGATTCTTTTTCTTGTGGTGTCTTTGACTCCCCTGGCTCCTACACTCCTTCCTCCCCCCTCTTGCACAGGGTTTCCCAAGCTCTGCAAAATGTTTGGCTATGCATCTACTCCCATCAGTTGCTGAACGAAGCCTCTTCAATGACAACTATGCTAGCCTTAGTTCTACATGTGTAGCAGAGATTAGGAATTATTTCCTTGACATTCTTTTTGTATGACATTTCTGATTCTATCCTAGGTCTCTGGCCTATCCAGCCTCTGAGTCCTGCCCCTCTGGACAGTGTCAGACTTGGGCTACTTCTCATGGCATGGGCCTCGGGTTGGACCAGTCATTGACTGTCCATTCCCATAAGTCTACACTGTCTTTACCCTTGTATATATTGCAGGCAGGGCAAATTGGTGGTTGAAGGTTTCATGGCTGAGTGAGTGAGTGTCCCAGTCCATCTCCTGGAAGCCTTACCAAGTTACAGAAGATAGCTAGTTCAGGTTGCTTATCTCCCATTACTAAAAAAATTTTGCTATAGTTTGTTTCATAGATTCCTGAGAGTTTCCATTATACTACATTAATACATCAATTCCAAAATGCCCCCCCAACTTCCAGTTATATCTCCAAGTACTCTATCCCTCCATCTGCACCCACTTTTTAATCTTGTTTTAATCCTGATCATCTACTAGTCCACCTTCAAAATCTATTTTCCCTCCCCAAGGAGATCCATGTGCAGCCACTTGAATCCTCCTTGTTACTTAGCCTCTCTGCATCTGTGGATTTTACGATGATTGTCCTTTACTTTACAGCTGATATCCACTTATAAGTGAATACATACCAAGTTTGTCTTTCTGGGTCTGGGTTACCTCACTCAGTATGATTTTTTTCTAGTTCCACCCATTTCCCTGAAAATTTTATGCATTGTTTTTTTTTTTTAACAGCTAAGTAATACTCCTTATACTCTTATAAATGTACCACCTTTTTAAAAAAAAATAAATTCTTTGGTTGAAGGACATCTAGGGTTTCCAGTTTCTGGCTATTATGAATAAAGCTGTCTTAAACAAGCGTCCTTGTGCTAGAGTGGAACGTTTTTGGGGTATAGCTGGGTCTTTAGGTATATCAATTCTCAATTTTCTGAGAAACCACCATATTGATCTTCAACATGACTGCAAATGTTTGCACTCTCACCAACAATGGAGGAGTGTTCCCCTTGCTCTACACCCTTACCAGCATGAGGTATTTATTACTTGTACTTTTGATAGTAGTCATTCTGACAGATGTATTTTCATAATGGCTAAGGATGTTAAACATTTATTTAAGTATTTATTGGCCAATTGAGATTTCTCTGTTGAGAATTCTCTGTATAGAATTATACAAAACTTTTAATTGGATTATTTGTTTTTTTGATGTCTAGTTTCTTGAGTTCTATTTATATTTTAGATATTAGCCCTCTGTCCTATGTGAGATTGGTGAACATCTTTTCCCATTAAGTAGGGAATATGTATGCCATTTTGTCCTATTGATGTTGTACTTTGCCTTGCAAAAGCTTTTCAGTTACATGAGCTCACATTAATTATTGATCTTACTGCCTGTGCTATTGGTATTCTATCCAGGAAATTGTCTCCTCTGCCAATATTTTCAAGATTATTTCCCCCTTTCTCTTATATCAGGTTCAGGGTATCTGGATTTATGTTAAGATCTTTGATCCACTTGGACTTGAGTTGTGCAGGGTGATAGATAATGATCTATTTGCCTTCTTCTACAAAGAGACATCCAGTTACACTAGCACCCTTTGTTGAAGATGTATCCTTTTTCCATTTTATATTTCTGGATTCTTTATCAAAAACCAGTTGGTCATAAGTGTGTGGATTTATGTTCTGGTCTTTGGTTCAATTCTATTGATCAAACTGGCTGTTTTATGCTAATACTGTGGGTTTTCTTTTTTTCTATAACTCTGTAGTAGAGCTTGAAATCATGGATGGTGGTGATATCTCTGGAAGTTATTTTAATGTACAGGATTATTCAGCTGGTTTGGGATTTTTTTATTTGTTTGCTTTTTACTTTATTTCAATTTTTCATACGAAGTTGAGTATTTTTCTGTCAAGATCTGTAAAGTACTGTGTTAGAATTTTGATGGAGAATGCTGTCAATCTGTAGGTTGCTTTTGGTAAAATGGTGATTTTCACTAAGTTAATCCTATCATTGACTTTTGGAGAATTTTCCAACTTCTGATATCTTCTTTCATTTCTTTCTTCAAAGACTTGAAGTTATTGTCATAAGGGTCTTTCACTTGTTTGGTTAGAGTTACACCAAGATATTTTACATTATTTGTGGCTACTGTAAAGGGTGTTGTAACCCTGATTTCTTTCTCAGCCCATGTGTGCTCTGTATAGGAGGGCTACTAATTTTTTGGAGTAAATTTTGTATTTAGCCACTTCACTGAATGCGTTTATCAGTTGTAGGAGTTCCTTAATAGAGTTTTTAGGATCACTTATGTGTACTATCATATCATTTGCAAATAGCAATACTTTGAAGTCTTCCTTTGCAGTTTTTTCCCCAATTTCCTTTAATTGTCCTACTGCCTTAGCTATAACTTCAAGTACTATATTGAATAGATATAAAAAGAGTGGGCAATCTTTTCTTGTTCCTGATTTTAGTGGTATTGCTTTGAGTTTATTTCAATTAAACTTGATGTTTCCTATAGCCTTGTCTTAAATGGCTTTATTATATTTAAGTAAGACTTTTATGATGAAGGGGTGTGGGATTTTGTGAAAAGATTTTTCAGTATCTGAGAGATGATCATGTGGTTATTTTTTTCAGCTAGTTTATATGATGGATTACATTGGCAAATTTTTTTTTATATTGAACCATTTCTGCATTTCTGAGATGAAGCCTACTTGATTCAGGTAGATGATCTTTTGATGTGTTCTTGAATTCAGTTTGCTAGGATATCATTGAGTATTTTTGCATCTATGTTCATAAGGGTAATTGGTCTGTGATTCTCTTTCTTTACTGAATCTTTTTGTGGCTTTGGTATCAGAATGACTGTGTCCCTTAAAATCAATTTGCCAATGTTCCTTCTGTTTCTATTTTATGGAATAATTTGAGGAATATTTTATTAGGTCTTTGAAAGTCGCTCAACATTCTGCTATAAAACTGTCTAATCCTGGGATATTTTGGTGTGAGATTTTCAATTTCCTTAGTGGTTAGAAGTCTATTTAAATTGTTTAACTAATTTTGATTTAACTTTGATAATTGGTTTACATCTAGAAAATTGTCCACTTCTTTTAGATTTTCCAATTTTTATGGAGTATATGTTTTGGAAGTATGATAATGATGCTTTGGATTTACTTGGTGTAGTGTCTGTTGTTATATCCCCCTTTTCAGTTCTCATTTTTTTTTTAATTTGCATGTTTTCCTATGTCTTGTTGTTAGTTCGTGTAAGAGTTTGTCTAGCTTGTTGATTTTCTCAAGGAAGAAACTGTTTGTTTCACTGATTGTTTGTTTTAATCTCTGTTCTCATTTGATTGATTTCAACTCTCAGTTTGATCATTTCCTGCCATCTAACCCTCTTTGCTGTGGTTGCTTGTTTATGTATGTATATGTATATGTATGTATGTATGTGTGTATGTATGTATGTATGTTTGTTTGTTTGTATGCATTTGTTCTAGGGCACTTAGGTATGCTGTTAAGTTGCTAGTATGAGGTCTATGAAATTTCTTTATGAAGTGCTATGAACTTTCCTCTTGGCACTGCTTCCATTGCGTCTCAGAAGTGTGCCTATGTTGTGCATTCATTTTCAATGAATTCTAGGAAGTCTTTAATTTCTTTCTCTATTTTTTCCTAACCCAGTAGTCATTCAGTAGAGAGTTCTTTGTTTTCCATGAGTTTTTAGGCTTTCTTTGTTTCTGTTGTTGTAGAAATCCCACTTTAATCTGTGGTAGTCAGATAGAATATAGGGGATTATTCAATTTACCTGTGTCCTTTGAGATTTGGTCTGTGACTGAGTATGTGGTCGATTTTAGAGGAAGTTTTGTGAGGTGCTAAAAGGAAGGTATATTATTTTGTGTTTGGGTGAAATGTTCTGTAGACATCTATTAGGTCCATTTGATTCATAATGTACTTTACCTCCATTATTTCCTATTTAGCTTTTTCTGTATAACATTTCCTTTGGTGAGAGTGAGGTATTGAAGTTTCTCATTATTAATGTGTGAGGACAGATGGGAGATTTAAGCTTTAGTAATATTTTTTTTTTTGCAGAAGTGGGTGCCCTTGTGTTTTGGGGCATAGATGTTTGAATTAAGATATCATCTTCATGGATTTTTCTTCCTTTGATGACTATGTAGTGTCTTTCCCTATCTCTTTTGATTAATTTTGGTTAGAAATCCATTTTGTTAGATGTCAGAATACCTACACCAGCTTGATTCTTGGGTCCATTTGTTTGGAAAATCTTTTCCCAACCTTTTACTCTGAAGTAATTTCTATCTTTGATGTTGTGGTGTGTTGTGTGTATTGAGCAGAAGTGTGGGTTATGTTTTTGCATCCATTCTGTTAGCCTGTGTCTTTTTTATTGGAAAATTGAGTCCATTGATATTGAGAAATATTAATAACCTGTAATTGTTAATTACTGTTATTTTATAGTTGTTGTTGGTGATTGTGAAGGCCCACAAAGGTTCCTAGTGAGATCTGAGCTTGTTTTACCCAGCAGAGCTGCATTAGAGGATTGGTTGACTAAGTGTATGGTGGCTTTGTACTTGGCTGTGCTAGGGGGAGGTCTTTTCTCCATCCCTTGGCATTCCTATAAAAAAAAAAACCTTTAGAAAAGACAGAAAGGGGAAAGGGCCAGTGGTTTCTATCTGTCTCTCTCCCCTCTATCCTTCTATCTAAATATTTCTCACTTCTCCATCCTCAAGAGTACCCTGGGGAAATTGTGGGAGCTGGTCTCTCACAGATGATAGTGGTAGTGTGTGTGTGTGTGTTTCCCTTCTTTTGTTTTTGGTGGTGTGAGATTATTTACACCACCTGTATTTTCCTAACAATAGTTACCTAACGCCCATGGGTTGAAGTTTTCCTTCTAGTATCTTCAGTGTAGCTGGATTTGTGGATAAATATTGTTTAAATTTGGCTTCGTCATGAAACATCTTGTTTTTCAATCTATTGTGACTGAAAGTTTTGCTGGTTAGAGTAGTTTGGCCTGACATCTGTGGTCTCTTAGAGTCTTCAATACATCTGTCCAAGCCCTTCTGGCTTTGAGAACCTCCATTGAGAAGTCAGGTGTAATTCTATTATGTCTGCCTTTATATATTACTTCACGTTTTCTCTTTCTGTTTTTAATATTCTTTCTGTATGTTTAGTGTTTTGATTATTGTAGGTCATCTGGGGGACTTTCTTTTCTCATACTCTTTATTTGGTGTTCTGTAAGCTTCTTGTACTTTTACAGGCATCTCCTTCTTTAGGATAGGAAAATTTCTTCTATGATATTGTTGAAAATATTTTCTGGGCTTTTGACCTGGGAATCTTCTCCTTCTTCTATTCTTATTATTCTTAGGTTTGGTCTTTTCATAGTATCTTAGATTTCCTGGATTTTTGGTGCCAGGAACTTTTTTGAGTTAACATTTTCTTTGACCAATTGTATCTTCAATGTTTGAGATTCTTTTGTACCATCACTTCTATTCTCTTGGTGATGCTTGAGTCTGTAGTTCCTGTTTATTTACCTAGATTTTCTACCTCCAGGCTTCTCTCATTATTTTTGTTTTTGTTGGTTTTTTTCCCTTTTCTATTTTTTTATTGCTTCTATTTCTATTTTCATGTCTTGAACTTGTTTTATTCATTTATTTCACTTGTTTTTTTTTTTTTAATTTTCTTGGGTGTCTTTACGGGATTTATTCATTTCATCCCAGATTTGAATTTCTTAAAGAAATTATTCATTACCTCCTTAAGCTCCTGTATAATCTTCATAAAGTCTGTTTTAAGGTCATTTTCTTATATGTCAGTAGTGTTGGTATATTCAGAGTTTGCTGTAGGAAGATAGCTGAATTCTGGTCATTCCATATTGCCTTGACTGTTGTTGACTGTGTTCTTTGAGTGGTGCATCCGGATTTGGGATGAGCATAGGTCTAGGTGCTAATTTCTGAGTTTGATGTTTTTGTTGTTATGTCCCTTGGTTTCTGTTTCCTCTGTGGTCTTTTCATTGTGGTTTGTATTTCAGTAGCAGACATCACCTCTTGTCCACCAGGGAATCACTTTCAGATTTGGGGGCTGGATTTCTGGCAGCTATCATGGCCTTTGCTCTAGCAGGGTTTCTCTTTTCCTATGACTGGTGTTGCCTGCACTGTTCTGGTTGGCCTTCATCTGAGCAGTACATAGTCCATAAGTTAGAGATTATTAATCATCTAATAACTAAATTCTGAAGAATATATATCTAATGGACAGTTAAGGAAATGTCTTTTTAACTGAGGCAAATAAATCACCTCATTAATATATTTCTGCCCTCTGAAATATGCCAAGAAATCAAGTCACTGTGGACATGGAAGAAAGCTGTTATAAAAAGCAGCTGGTTAGTTTTTTAAATACAGAATGAGTAATGGAATACATGTATTTTCCTATATGTTGGTGAAAGCTCAATTGGAAACTATCAAAATATCATGTTACCTTTTCAATATCAATGATCTATTTTAGTAACAGTGTTGACTAGCTCTGTTATGCAACTTATCTACCATAAATATGATCTGGCTAACATGCAAGCATAGAGCATGCACAGCAATTCCAGCCTTGACATCCACCATCTCCTAAGAGAGTGTCTCTTGATAGATTTACTTCTCTTAAGACTTTGACTTTGTTTGCTAATTCTTATGGTATATTGAAGCTATTTTTTATCAAATTACTACCAGTGAAACTGAAAACATTTTTCACTGTGTTTGTTTAACAAGAAAAAGAATTGCAACATGTCTGTCTAATGGTTTATCTAGATATGCTTGTGTGTGTGTGTGTGTGTGTGTGTGTGTGTGTGTGTGTGTATGTGTGTGTATTGAATGTATGAAGGTGTGATTGTGGTGTGTGTGTGTGTGTGTGTGTGTGTGTGTGTATTGAATGTATGAAGGTGTGATTGTGGTGTGTGTGTGTGTGTGTGTGTGTGTATGCAGGTGAAATGACTACCTCCACTATTGTTTCATCTTGTGATTGAGACAGTCTCCTGCTAGCTTGAACCTCACCACATATACTAGGCTGGCAGTTTAATGAGCCCCAGAATTCTGCCTAGTTTTGTTTCTAAACACAGAGTTAGCCAATGCCACAATACAGATTGTTTTTCCCGTAGGTTCTCACTCTGTAGCACTAGTTACCCTGGAACTCACTGTGTTTAAGAACCTGGCTTTGAACTCAAAGAGATCTGTTGACTATACTTTCTGAGTTCCTGTATCTTCTTTTTCTTCAGTTTTTTTAATGTGGGTTCTAAGGTTTAGACAGGCTCTAGTGGTTGCAAGCTATTTTTTTTTTGCTGACTACATCATGAGTCATGTAACCTAATATTAAAGTAGAAATTTTTGAAAACTGTAAACATTTAATAATAAGCTTCATTTTCCTATCATCCTCAACATGCAATAAAAGAGTAACATTGACACTCTATGAGTATATGACAAACTTGTCTGACACTCCTGCTTATTAAACCAAAAGTTTGTCTCCGTTGATAACTATCATGGTACCTACAGTTTGTCTTTTACTTTCAGTAGCAAGGTTAACAAGGTGCTATTTGATTGGATCAAACCTGATTTTGAAATAACTTACCTCATGAAAATACAAAAACAACACCTTCAATATGTCCTCAGGCACAGACTTTCTTTCTTCACTGTACTGCAAGTGGGCTTGATGACATAATACTAAAGAATTGGTTTTCTGGAAAACATAAGATAAAAGTAAATGTCTTAGAATCATGTTGCAAGTCCCTGTTAAAAACTTTTGAGTTCTAAAGCAGCAGTAAATCTCTAGAGTATTGATCCATGGCTAAATGTGCCTTGGCTGAAAAGATATAAGACTTGGCTTGCCATTATATCAGGAAATGTAAAATTAAGAGTCTTAATAATGCTTTCAAGATAGATGACTTTGGACTGTATATCAGTTACTATTTAGTCAAGGGAAAGAAACCACATAATAGTTCAAACTAGGCAATGTCAATGTAAAGAATTATTAACTCTAAGATGGTATTAGACTAATAAAACAAAAGTAACTTGAAAGAACACAAGACAAAGGTTAGATGTGGAAATTGCTGGGGAGTTAGAATAGTATCTTACTAAATGACAAAGGAGTTATGGTTCTTTGTTGGCTGAAATTTGGAAACTATGTTGTTTGGAGCTTGCTGTAAGAACATATGCTACTGGAGATAGTTAAACACATTCCTGTGAAACTAACCTGTTTCAGAAGTGGCAGTATAGGGCAGATTGAGGGTCAATGGCTATATCTATTCAATGTGGACTGCAGGAAGTGTATACTACAGAATCTAAACATACTATAGAAACTAATTAGAGGGAAAATATTTCTCCTTCAAAATCCAGCCATGTGAGTTCTTGCAATAAGGAAGAAGTACCCTGGGTACTATTTCAGTGACTTCACCCAGATTATGATCATAACCATCTAGTGATTTAGAATGCTAATTGTGGTTATCAGATTCATTCTTTAAAATACTACATCAAGGTCATTAACAATCTTTTCAAACTGATCAGTTTCATAAAAAATAAACCTTACTTCTCTCTTTTGTACATATGTCCAGATTCAAGGCTTTTTATAAAGAGTATATAAAGTTCATGACTACAGGGATAAATGTAAGCAATAATTATAACAATAGTCATTAGTTATATTTTATAATTTTTATGTAGCAATCTTGTATATAATCAAACACTATAGTCATTCATTTATTGGATGTAAAAATATTTCTACAGTATAGGCTGCCACTATTATGTATTTTATCTTTAGAAATGTAAAACATCAAAAATTTTAGCTTTCAGAAAATTCATGTTGTTAAAAAGATATAAGATTTATTTTTTTTTGAATTTTTGTTTAAAAAACCCACAATCTTGAGTCACTATCTTCCATCACTGAGAGATGATATAAATAAATGAAATAACTTTTATTGCTGCTAAACTAGGACCATTTTATATGAAATTCAAGAACATTTCTTTTCAGTGGGCATGCTCAGCACCCCATACAGACTATCTCCTTGCTAATAGACTTACTGTAACATCTTTTTTCAGTTTTAAACTTACAAACAATTTGAATTTACAAATCTATCTTTTAAGTATGTTGCATCTCAAATAAAAAGGAGTGCTTTTTATACTCATCTATTATCATCCAGTAAGGAAGACATGGGCCTTTAGTATATGATTTTGAATAAAATTGGTTTGCATCTTTTATCGATATATGTCTGTAGTGAGCATTTGTTTTAGTTTGTTTTATATTTGTTCATTCGATGGAAAATAACTATAAGTTATAAATATACTTTGTCTTTATCTTTGAAATTCATTTTCTTTTAATTTATATTTTAAAGATAAAACAGTATTATTATTGATTAATACTGATTTTTGAACTTGGCCACTAATATGAATGACCTTGTAATAATGTAATAGCGCACATAAAAATCTTCATTGATTTATTTTATTTTCTGTTGATGTAAAAGAATGCCCAAGAAGGGTATCTTTATTTGTGTCTATATATGAGTGAGTGTATGTGTACTTATGTGTATAAGTGGATGTGTGTGTAAAGCATGTGGATACATGTGGAGGCCAGAGGTCAAAGTTGGGTGGTTTTCTCGATCACTCTTCACCATAGTTTTGAGAAAAGATTTTTCAAGGTGACCAGAAATCACTGAAACAGCTAGACTGTGCAGAAAGCACCAGATATTCTCTTTGATCTCAATCCTCAGTGGAGGTAGGAGGAGAGCAAGAAGTTGCATCAGTTTGTTATGTCAGTGTTTGGAATGAAACTTATATTTCTATGACTGTGTTGCAAGCATTTTATGCATTGATTCCTGTCCCAGGCTAATCATTTACTTTTTAAAGTTTATGTCATTCATTTTTTTCTGGAGACTAGGAGACCTAGGAGTATTTCTCCAATATCTGCTTTATTTTAAATGAGGGTTATGTGTTGATTCAACTAAGTGCAATAAGTGGAAGGAGTAAAAGGGACATTCAAAGAACAGGGGATGCTATCATTCCGTATGACCTGCATTTACAGTAATTAACCTAGTGTACTTTGAATGAAGAGGCACTCATTCTTGCAATAGAGAAAGCAACCAATCCAGAAAGCTCTGTCCCTTTGACCAAGCTCTTTCATTGGTTTGAATCTCTCAACACTACCACACTGCGGACTAATTTGATTTTTTTTAATTACATCATTTCCAGGGACAATTTTTTAATCAGACCATTAATAATTGCAATTATTAGAGTGGGCTTACAATAAGAATATGAGTAGTGTTTTTCTTTAAAGACTTATTTTTGTTTATGTGTATGTGTTTGTGTTTAGTGGGCATGTGGGGGTGACTAGAGATGTCCAAAGAGGCCAGCAAAGACCTTAGATCCCTTGGAACTGAAATTATAGGTAGCTGTGAACTGTCTAGCATAGGTGCTCAGAATCTAGCTCCTGTCCTCTAGAAGAGCATCAAGTGTTACATTAGACCCATCACTCCAGCTCAGTGGGTAGCATTTTGATATTGTTAGAACAACTGCCAGATACTTCTTACTTTAAACATTTCTAGTGGATTTTTGTATTGTGTACTGGGGTATCCTGTTGGTCAGTTTTCCATGATGTTTTATCTGATCCATCTTTAAGTCTTCTATGTGGAATACCTTCTCAGAGATCATATCTCACCTAACGTCAACAGAAGACTGATCCTAGTGATTGCTTTAAGTTGTTAGCAGGGATTTGGTGTGAACTGAAAGGTGAGGTGTCCTCTGTTGATTTTCCAAAAGGGGCTATGTCTCCATAGACAAGTTCTTTTCCCCTGCTGTGGGAGAGTGACTGCAGGTGGAGATCATTTAAGTGTCATCTAAATCTGCCATGCTGAAATAGAGTCTCCTGAAGTAAAAAGCCAAAGTGTCAGCATCTACATCTGCTACAGTGATTCTCCTGAATGAGAGGGAATTGTAGTCGCTTTGGTGCCTCCGCGGCTGCTCTGAAGTTTCCTCTACTTGCCGAACTTTCTTTGTAAGCCATTGTGTCAGTCTTAAGAGAGCCCCAGTTGTCTTGATTTCAGCTGCAGGAACCAGAAAGGGAGCATCTTTCCATTTGCCAGATTTTGAAGGTGAACATGAGGAGAGCAGAAGCTGCCGTCAGATTCCTGAACACAAACACAATGTGATCATGTGCCACATGGTCTTGTCACCAAGTCTTTTAAGTCCTGAAGAATGGTACTTTATTCTTCTTACAGATTTTTCTGAAGGGCAATGTTCAGTGATGCCCTACACAATACTTGGTCTTCCATTTATTGACATCATCTATCTTTCCTAAACTCTCTGGGAACTTAGTTATTTTATAATCTCACCTTTGCAACAGTTCATGAAAAGTCCTATGCTTCATACATGGTCTGGATTAATATCTAATTAACATAGAGTAATACCATTGTGCTTTCTGATAATTCAGCAGCAACCACGTTTATTGGAATGACCTTTAAATTTTGTAACTTCTGTGACTTTTTCCCCTAGGAATTTTTCAAAGACATCAACTTTATACATATTAGGCATTCAAATTTAATTATATATATATATATACATATATATAGTGTGTGTGTATGTTTCTTTACAATTGCTTTTCTGTCTTCTTTTATGATATTGTAGTATGTTGCATATGTTTCAAACTATACCAAAATATTTGTTGATATAGCTTCACAGAATATTTTTGTATCTAGTGTAGGTGATTGCATTCTACAGTCTTATTTTGTCATGTTAAAATTTCAGAGATTTAAATCCTTTCCTATAATTTTTGTATATATTATAATGAAACAGGAATTTTTTGTAATGTAAATTCTATGATTATTTAAAATATTTAGGAAGAGATTACTGTAGCTGGAGTTTTCTCCAGTCCTGCCTGGCCCAAGGTCAGGACAAATCTTTCTCACTCACCAGTCCCACAGCTGCTCAGATCCAACCAAGTCAACACACAGAGCCTTATATTGCTTACAAACTGTATGGCCACAACAGGCTTCTTGTTATCTAGTTCCAATATCTTAAATTAACACATTTCTATTAGTCTATAATTTGCCATGTGGCTCGTTGCTTACCGGTATCTTAACATCTCATGGCAGCGGCTGGCAGCATCTCTCTGCCTCAGCCTTCCACTTCCCAGAATTCTCTTCTCTGCTTGTCCCGCCTATACTTCTGCCTGGCTACTGGCCAATCAGCACTTTATTTACACAGAGCAATATCCACAGCAGATTACCCTTAAAATTTAGTTTTATCATTGAGGGACTGGCCTATTTTCAAAAGATTAGGCGTCTTTCTTCCCAATTGCGTCTCTGCATTCTGTTTGACCCAGAAGCTCACCTCTACATAGTTCACATACTGAATTCCTGTTTGACTTTTACCATTCATAACCACAAACTAAAATTCAGAGTATATGAAAGGTGAGAAATTAGGATGTATAATGCCCTGAGTGTGACGCTACTGAGGTGATATTTGATTTCTTGTGGGTGTCATTCCACTGTTGAAAACTTGGCTTTTGTTCAATAGCTCTTCTAATGCACTCATTTACTCCATGGGGATGCAGATTCTGATCCCTCTTACTCTTCTTCCTTGAGCTTCTCTTGAGAGTTTTCCTTAAATTTGGGCAAAGCATTGTGTATGATCTACAAAGTTAAAAATTTGAAATCACCTATCACATTTACTTTTTTTTTTTTTTTTTTGGTTTTTCAAGACAGGGTTTCTCTGTGTAGCTTTGCGCCTTTCCTGGAGCTCACTTGGTAGCCCAGGCTGGCCTCGAACTCACAGAGATCCGCCTGGCTTTGCCTCCCGAGTGCTGGGATTAAAGGCGTGCACCACCAACGCCCGGCCCACATTTACTTCTTTAAAAAAAAAATGGTGACTTTCATCCTTCATGGTTCATTTGATCAGAATGTAGTATTTTTTACAATGTGACTACAGGATGGGTTACATAATGATGTTTCATTTACCAATGAACTGTACACTGTTGTTCCCTAGGATTATAAAAGTTTTTAACACAGCTTTGGTATATGGCAGGTTTCATTATCTAGGGTTCTGTAGGTACATTCTATGTTATTTGCACAGAGAAATCATTTCAGAAAAAAATAAGAATCTATACCTATCATTAAATGAAGTATGAAAGCATTTTTCATTTACTACATGAAATTTGAATAGATATATTATCAGGTATAATTTGATTACATTTATTTTTTATGTAATTATGGAAAACTTTGGGTCTGGAGAATTTTCTAGGTTATGAGTATGAGCTCCTGAAGTTGATCAACAGAACCCACATAGAAATATAGAATATGGTTTTACGTGCTTGAAATTCCAATGTTAAAGGGACAGAGATGAGGTGATCCCTGAGGCATCCAAACCAGTAACTCTAGCATAATTGATAAAATTAGGTAAAGATCCTATCTCAAAGAAGCCATGCCAAGTACAGAGGCATCTGACTAAAGTGCCTGAATAAACATGTATACCCACCCACACAAACACTCTACTGGCATTTTTCCTCTATATTTCAATCACTTGTGAGTTTCTATATTAACCACCATTCACTGCATAAAGAAACATCTTGGAGAAAATCTGAGAACTACAGTAAACATGCTATATTTTAAAATGTTCATACTGGTTTTTTAAATTGTGGGATTAACGTAAATTAGTCTTAATTAAAATACTATCATTCTTCCTATAATGTAAATCAGTCAAAAATATACCATCCCCCAGTTATTTTACAATAAGCTATTCTTCAAGACATTGAATAGAAGGCATCTAATTTTAGAAATGACAGTGACAGTATCTAGGTTTTATGACATGTAGTAGAGAAATTATGTGAAAATAAACTAATTGACTTTAATGGCCTCATTTGGGAAATGAACAAGTATCTTAGATGACTTGAAATCCATACCATTTTCAGATGCATAATTTTAGTAATGAAGAACTTGTGATAGATTAAATATTTAATAAAAGAAAAATATGTTAAGTAGTATAATATCCATGCCAAAATTGGTCAAATTATATTGATCTTTAATGTTTAAATATTTATAGTTAATTTAATATAAACATAGATTAAAAATGAAATCACCTATTTTATTTTCTCCACATTTTTTAGCCACCATATTTTTAATTCAGGTACTATTTGAATGAATCAATGTCATATTTCCTCTACATCTATCCAATATATATTCCCACTCAGTACTAGCAAACATGATAAATTCAATACTTTACTATTTTTACTACCTAATATTTTATATTCAACATGTCTTCAATGGAGCAAAACTGGATCACATATAAAACCAATCCTATTTGAACAATTTTATACCGTCATGCATGGGAGTGCAAGATATAACTGGAAAATGAATGTTATAATTTGGGTTTCCCCTAGAAGAAAATTTTAACACAATCACTTATGAATATCATTTTAAACTTTCACCTAATCCTGAGTAAATTCTATGAATGGTCTTGTGATTTCCATATGTATTTGCAAAGTGTAGTATCATAAAAGTAGCAACTGATTATTTGCAAATTAAACGCCAAGGGTACAAAATTTATCAGGAGCTAGAATATAGATATTGCAAAATCACTAGTTTTTTAAAGCTGGATACAGGATAGAGGAATATATATAATGATTTTTTTCATTGTAAACGACAAATTAGAAAAGAAAGAATAAAATGAGAAGGAAACAGATATATTAAGGTTTCAAAGAATAGAAAATATTTAAAAGCCTCAATAGTTCTTCAGTCAAAACAGCATGATAGGAATTTAGAAGATTGAATAAATTAGCCACAGTAAGTCATAGAATAACTTGACTTGCAAAGTACCTCTAGATGTAAATAGCTTAGAATAAGTTTGGAGGAGAAAGTTCATGAGCTGAAGTGCTCTCCCTCAAAAGAAGAAAACCAATCACAGACAAATAAACCACAAGAACCAACAGTAAGCTAAACACCAATCAGTGAATGGAAGTTCTTGGGTAGGCATGAGTTTTAGAAAGAGGCCCGGATGTACTGGGGTAATGCTGCTCACGTCTGTACTGTATGACAAGTACTTAGTTCTGAGTCAGTGGTCCTGGCATATTGATAGAAATGCAGTAGGGGAAGCAAATAACCAACATTCTACATTTTATCCTTTAGTCCATATGTCAGAGGATGACACATCAATTGATTGATTCACATACCTAATTTTAGATACCCTGAGATTAATATTCTTTCATGCATAATAGTTTGAAATTATATCATATGATCACATAATTTATAATAGGAATCCAATTTTCATTTCTGAATTCTGCCCTTTTAATTTATCTGTAGTCGATGGGTTTTGTAAATGATAGTTAATGGGGTATAAAAAGAAATTAGACTGAGCCACATTTACTGGATAGGTTACCATGAGCATTTTCTAATGATAACCATCCTGAAAATCCTAATAAAAATTATTATAATAATCAAAACAAATAATTGTATGTGAAAAACCATGATTAAATGATATCATCATCAACATTTCACTCTATCATCCTTAATAATAACTTTAGTGAACACTCATTATCTTATATGAAATATAAAAATTAACATATAAATATTTACAATGTATGACATAGTGAGAATATATTATATTTTTATTCTCTTTCCTTTTAGTCTCCAAAATTTCAATGGATTCTTCACATAAATTTAAGGTATATCATCTATTTAAATAATAAAATATATTTATTATATTGACAAGTATGATACATAACTCCTAGTATCAAATTGGTGCCTGAGATCAGTTCATTACAAAAAAAAATGTTAGAAGCCCACCCATTTTACAAATACTATTTCTATCAAATTTAAGATTGTTTGAGGAACAAGGGTTCCCCAAATTGAAAACAGAAAATTGGCTGTGATTGGGCTAAATTTTTAAAATTTTATATTCTCTTGTAACTTCTCCCTAAAAGTGACCCTACAACTGAGTTCTAGCCAATGACACTCAAGGCAAAGTCATATGATGAGCAATTTATTTTTATGAAAAATTATTCTTTGCTATAAATGGAAAAATTATGAAGGCACATTTTTTGTGAAAATATAATTCATGAACAATTTCTGGCTTGGAGGCCTGAAATTTTAACATATTCCTTATGAATTTACATAATACAAACTGACTGATTTGCAAAGAAATAAGTAACTTATAAACTAACAATGACTTCTGATTTTTAGAAAATATGAATATTTATCCAAGTCATTATTAGATACCACACTAATAAGTACATGGCTTCTACACATGATTTAGCATCAGTGAATCAGTAAGTATTCTTTCCAGTGCTTTGCATTAAACAATGTGTTTTTGGACATTGTTTCAAAAATTATTTATTATTATTGTGTATGTGTGTGTGTGTGTGTGTGTGTGTGTGTGTATGTGTGTGTGTACCAGGTTCATGAACGTGTCTGTGGAAACTGGAATCCCTGGAATTGGAGTCACAGGCAGTTGTGAGATACCTTATTTGGGTGTTGGGAGCTAAACTCCAGTCTTCTTCAAGGGCAGTAAGTGATCTTAACTGTCAAGACATCTCCCAAACCATATACCCCATATATCTGAGCATCTTTATCACAATTTTAATAGGTTTCTTCGGTAAACAAATTAGCAACTGAGTATAAAAGATTTTTCTATTATTTTCAAATGTATTTATTTGGTTGGAAATACATCTCTACAATATATAAATCTATAAATATTTAGAATGCAGTTAGGAATTATGCTTGTTTGGTCAAGTGAGAACTAGACTTCATGATTATCAAAAGATGTCATGAAAGCTACCAAGGGAGAGAAGCAACCAGCTGGACTATGAGCAAAAATTACCTACAATGCAAGATATCCCTAAGATGCAACACTGTTAATATCTCTGCATACAGTACAATACATATAATGCTATTCCAAAGTGGTAACTTCCTTGAAGTATATAAGATTTCTGTAGGAAACTCTAATCTAAAATCTTAGTATATTAACTTTGCACTTAATAATGAATTTCAAACAAATATTTTAACTCAGTGATGTATGATAAAATAAATGATAGAAAATTATACTTATTAATATCCATGGATTATTTTACATATGCCTATAAATGTGTGCACATTTTTCTTTGTATGACACTGTGCTAGTGACTATTTGAGTTATTTCCTATTAATTGCTGTTATTTCTGAAATATGAAATATTAAAATTTCAACTCCATTGTACTTGAAAATATCAAACTTCTTGATATTAAACATTTCCTTTAAAAAATATATATTTTATATTATTAATAGTGTTCTTAAGTTTATATAAAAATTTGCGTCTAACAGTCTCAGTATTAAAGTTTCTACAAGCCATGGTAGCTGCTCAGAAGACATCACACACTTCAGATATGGGACACAGATGATTGAGCTGTATCTATAGTAAAACAATCTTTCCTAAGGACTAGAATTTATAGTACCATAAGGTGTTATGCAAATTGCCATGGGAGGGAAGCAATCAATGATCTGATGCAGCTGGAATGCCTATAAACTACAACAGTGACTGTTTATTACGGTATCCCCAATGATACAACAGCAGCGTTTGTATCCTGACAATAGCCAACATCTCTCTAACTCAACTTAAGGTACACTGAACAGGAGGAAAATCATGCTTGCTATTGGAGTCCTAGCCACTATGCAAGGCTTGTGAGGTAATGAATGGTAGACAAGCAACTATTGCCCCTGAATAGGAGTAGGTCTCATACCACCTCAAAAGTAAGGGCCATTCTTAGTAGATATTCTCTTTCATAATTGCTTTATTTGGACATTTATGTCTTATTCCTCTTTTGCTTACATATTTTTGTTTCAAATTTTGTGGAGGTTTGTGTATGTGTGTATGTGTGTTTCTGTATTTTAAAATTTTTATTTGTTCATTTGTTTTTATTAAGAGAAAGAGAATAAAAGTGTGGGGGGGGCTTAATGGGTAGGGACGTGACTAGTATCTGTGTATAGTTCGGAAATAGGACATGTTTTAACAAATATATTGTATGAAAAATATTTTTCAATAAAAAGGGCAAATAAAACAAACAAACCAAGAGAACAACAGAAACCCTCCTGTTTGCAAATGACTGAGGCCATTATAGAAAATCTTTACTGGCCATAATTTAGAAAAGCAGATATTAGGATTCCCATCACCTATGGATATATCTGCACACAATTCCTGGGCCTTAGGTACATCATGGTAGAGGGGGTGAAGATATTATAAGAACTATAGGCAGCTAAGGCAAGCCGAGAGTGAGAGGCATAGTTTTCTCCAGGGATGAAAATTTAATTGTTTATCCACTACCACATTGTCAGCCCTGAGGTCATATTCATAAACTAACAACAAATGGTCTCATCAGGTATAATTTTTATTCTTATATTTACATGCACAAACACACACACACACACACACACACACACACGCAAAAATACACACCACAAAAGAGCTAGGAAGAAGATAGGGTGCAGGAGGAGTTAGGGAAAGGAAAAAGAAAGGGGGAAACTGGTGATATTTTGTTTGTACTCTTTCAAATAAAGCTGGCCTGAGATCAGAGTGCAGAGCTAGCCACTCGTTAACCATATGAGCCAGGCAGTGGTGGAACACATCTTTAATCCCAGCATTTAGGATCTCATGCCTTTGATCCCTGTACTTGGGAGACCCAGGCCTTTAATCCCATTACTAGGAAGGGGGAGACAGGAAGGGATATGGCTGGGCAAAGAGAGGAATATAAGGAAGGGGGAGACAGGAGCTCAGCTCCTTTCAGGCTGAGGAGTTGGCGAGGTAAGATGTAGCTGTTGCTTGCTCCTTTGTCTCTCTGATCTTTCAGCATTTAATCTGATGTCTGACTCCAGATTTTCATTATTAAGACCAACTAGGATTCACACTATAGGAAACAATGTAATTATATTTTAATTAAATTTTAAACAATTTAAATGATTTTATAATTCCATTTTTGTTGATAAATATGTAAAAGATATTTCTACTTCACATATTATAGGTCCATTTCATTGTTGAAGAAATCATTGAAAATATAATTATTTTTCAATGTCAGTATTCTGATTCTTTGAGTTTATAATGTGAAACAACCTAATAAAGACTTCCCACAATAATCAATTTTGAAAATTTTAGACTTACAATTGTTTTCAAATACATTCAAATGTAGTTAACTTTTCAAGTTTTTTGAATGCAGTTATTAATAAAATAGTATATTTATTAATTAAACATTTATGAAGATAAATGAAAAACTACATTATTATCTAGTGAATATATCTTTACTAATTGGGAGGCTAGCACAAATAATAGATAATAAGTTTAAGAAAATTTGTTGTCATTTATAGTCAGAATCTAATGACTTTTGTTTGTTTCATAAATCTTTCATCATATAAGGATAAAACAGTTTTGCCAATCAATACCTATTAGGGAATCCTATTGATTTTAACTGAATGATTATGACAAATGACATTTTGCTGAATTAAACATTTATATTTAAATCACATGAATGGATAAAAGATTAAATACTAATTAGAGGAAAATCACAAATTATTGATTGTTGGTCATTTAGAGTTGGTGTCTTTCTCTGATTGTTTACTTAAATTATACTTCAGTAGTAAGATCTAAATCACATTTGAACAAAGTTTTAAAACTCTTCTCAAAGACAAATTTAAACAAAAAGGTTTTTTTTGCTGATATTTCAGGGAAAATATAATGTCTGAGAGGAAAAATCCTGTTATAGTCTAATATTTTTTGTCTCCTCAAAAACGTGTGTGTGTGTATGCATGTGTATGTGTGTGTGTGTGTGTGTGTGTGTCTGTTATGTGTGCAATCCTTGAGTCTATCTTCACTTTTCTCTACATATTTAACATAGATGTTTGTCTCCATCATTATGTTCTGAGCCTTGCTATATACTGAGAACAAAGAAAAGGTTTGGATTTTATTAGGAAAGAATGACAATTATGACTTGTTTAGAAAGAAGTGATATGGTTCTTATGTCTCTATTTCAGAACATGTTATTATTAAACGGATATCAACATTTCCTGGTGGACAGTTTCCCTTGACTAGGCTTGTCTGGCAATGTGTAGGGCAAGCATTCTGGTGTAGGTGAGAGGCTGCCTTTGGGCTGTAAACTATCTTGGTGTGTCTCATGCAATAAACTGTGGTCTGGAAAATATTTTTGTGACATTTCTAATCCTTTCAACTCTCCTGTGAGAGCTATAACTTCATGGCCATTCCCAGCTTCTGTTGTCTGCAGTTGACATGGGTGACTTCGGTTGTATGTTATAATTTATATGACGAGGTATTTTAGCAGAGATCAGCACAGAAGGAGAACACAACCTATGAAGCTATTGGAAGAAAAATGTATCTACCACATTAACAAGCACATGCAGAGCTCAGGGGAGGATTTACCACACAAATGTCTTACAAAGGGTCTTCAATGTTCCTTCAGTCTCCTTTTAATTCTGTACAAAATTGTCTCTTGCCGGGCGGTGGTGGCGCACCCCTTTAATCCCAGCACTCGGGAGGCAGAGCCAGGCGGATCTCTGTGAGTTCGAGGCCAGCCTGGGCTACCAAGTGAGTTCCAGGAAAGGCGCAAAGCTACACAGAGAAACCCTGTCTCGAAAAACCAAAAAAAAAAAAAAATTGTCTCTTGTCCTGGAACTGTATTTTTAATTTTGAAGATGTATTATACTCAAATACATTTATTCATATTTAATTCTCATTTATCATCATCTTTCAACAATAATATAGTTACTGTTATTATGTATTAACTAAAGTGAGATTATAGTATGGTTTGTATATTCTACAGTTATTGTATGGTTCTAAATGAATAGTATTATTATTTTGTATATAAAATTTAATTTCCCCAATAGAAACTACAAAATAATTTAAATATATTTAGTCTGATATTTTAGGTAGAGAAAGAATTCAAAGATGACTATAAGTCCTCCTATTTTGTACAGATACAAGAATGAAAGGAGTTAAAACAGGATTATTCAAAACTGAACTAAAATAGCAGATTTAAATAGAGAAGTAACCTTTTCCTGCTGCTGTGGGATTTATGATCTATTTAAAGAGACATAGTTAAAATACAAAACATGCTTAAGAAGAACTTGAATTGAACATGAAAGGAAAATGGCTAACTGCAAGATGAACATTTCAGATTTCCATACAGTTCCTTTGGTTAACCATGGAAAATGTGAATTTCTGTGCAAACAAAAGACACTGTAACAGGAAGGCAGCCAGAACATATCTACAGGCCTGAAGGTCCCTGACTGCCAGGTATAAAGAACTGAAAACATTGTTATTCTGCTAGAATAGACAGTGGCAAGATTACAATACAACACCTAGTATTGAACTATCCAAATACTTTAGACAGATAAATTGCATTCTTTGGATTTTTGTTGAACAGGGATGACTTGGACTATGAGGGAAATATTTGAAGAAAGAGCTAATTTAGAATTAAATAACAAAGGGCATTTGTGTAGAAGTCAATGGAGTCTCACAGTAGTCATCTGTTATATGCACATGAATTAAGAGTGCTTTCTTCTCTATGCACAGTATCTTCTTTCTCTCTCTTTTTTTAAAGCAAGTTGCAGCATTGTCTAACTTTCTCATGAGATGACATTGAGTATTTGTGTATTAGCTTATGATTAATGACTTATTGCTATACCTGCCAATTGTGCATCATTAAACTCATATTAGATATGCTTTTTTCTTGGATGTGAACTAACACAGAGACTTATAAATGAACAATGTGTGGAAAGAAAAAGATATTGGAACACTCAGTCCTAAGTGGAATGTTTCATCAAACCCTTTCCTGGGGCATAGGGGCCTGTGAAGAACAGGAGAAAAAAGATTGTTAAGAACCAGAGGTGAACCGGGTGGTGGTGCTCGCCTTTAATCCCAGCACTCAGAAGGCAGAAGCAGAGGCAGGTGGATCACTGTGAGTTAGAGGCCAGCCTGGGCTATAGAGTGAGTTCCAGGAAAGGCACAAAGCTACACAGAGAAACTGTATCTCAAAAAAACAAACAAACAAACAAAAACAAAAAACAAAAACAAAAAACAACAACAAAAAACAACAACAAAAAGAACCATAGGTGTTGGGTGATCCCAAGGAAATAGTGTCCTCCAGACACAGTAAGACTCATGCACATATGAATTCAGAGATTGTGGAAGCATGCACAGGTCCTACACAAAGCCTGCACAGGTCTAAGCCAGATGGAGTTTCAGCATTAAGAGGATAAAACTGGCATAGTTTCCCATCCCTAAGTAAGATGCTATCTGCAATTGGAATCTGCTTCAAAGGAAAAATTAGTCTTCTTCAATGGTGACTTACTATGTATATTAAACACTCTTCAGAGTAGATACTATGCCAACAGAAGATAGCCAACATAAAATAAACTCAACGGTATTTCTGTAGGTTTTTATATCATGTGGGCTTTGGAGTATGTTTATTTGTTTTATTAGTCTCTTGGTTGTTTTGATTTTGTGATTTTTTTGGGTGAGATGTGTGTAATATTTGCTATTTTTGTCTGTTTTTTCTTGCTTTTTAAGAGACAGAGTAAAAGAAATGATGTGGAGTAAGGTGGGTAAGGAGATGGGAAGGATCAGTGAGGATTTGGGAAATGGAAAAATCATGATTAGAATTCATTGTATGAAAACAAAATTTTTCAATAAAAAATAAACTGTAATAAGAGACTTACAATGTTTTCTTCATGTCTTTCTAGCAATGTTCTATGAGATATTAGATATCATCATCCAAATAAAAAAGCAGTTGGAATAGTAACATTTTTTTTTGTGTATTGAGTGGAGATGCTATGGGTTGGGCTGGTGGGGTGGCTCAGTTGTTGAGGGCACCTATGGTTCTCAAAAAGAAAGACAGGAAAAAAAAAACTCAGATTCAGTTCTTAGGGCCAAAATATAAAATGTTGGCTTACAACCATCTATAATTCCAATTCTAGGGGATCTAAAATCCTCTTCTGATGTCTCTGGTTCAGACACTCACATGATACATACACAGGCAAAACACTCATAATGTAAATAAATAAATCCAAAACTCACAACAAGTTAAGAGCAGGTATGTCAATATTTGAACACTTGCCTAGCATAGCATATGTTACTCCTCAGGTTCACGCCCCTAACCTGATTAAAATTTTAAAAAGATAATCTAAATATGCTAATTATTAAGCTTTTTTGAAAAGACAATCAATATGATATGCTGATTCTGCAAATATTTTTTGTTTGTTAAAGTGTACTGATGGCATAATTTAATTAAGTCAGCCTTTTGACATATCCAATCTCATCGTGACTATCCATCCTTCTCTCTTTACCAAGGACATTCCTCAAAACTTAAATAACTTGATTTAAAATTTAAGGAAACTTTCTAATAGAGGCACAATGAAGGTTTAATTAAGCATCATTTTATACTTTGTTTCTGGACTTTTAGCTTTTTACAAGAATAAAAAGATTCTTTCAAAGGGGTATATTCTAAATGCCACTTAAACACCCTTTGTGTATCATTAAAAAATAATGTATTTAATGTAATTCACTGTGTATTGGTAACTCTTACATTGGAAAAATGAATAGAAATTGTTAAGGCATGCTCTTGATCCCCATGGAACTGAAAATCAAAAAAGCATAGCTGTCCTCAGAAAGGTGTGAAAGAAAGGGCTCTAGGGAAATTTTGCTCCAGCTAATTAATTCAATCTGCCACAATCCTGTTGCAACACTCACATTGTAAGCCTACTTTCTGAAAATTAAATGTTAGTTTTGAAGTGTTAATATATTAAAATGAATGCAAATTATCTCAAATAGTCACTCACTAGTTTGAATTTTCATTTACTAGCAGTAGTTCCAGGTATCAAATATTCAAAAGCCAGGTGATCTGAGCAGACACATCTTAAATGCAACTGATTAATCTTTAGATCTGAAAAGATCTAAATTAAATTAATTTTCCCAAAATGTTCTGTCCTCATGTAAATTAATAATATGATATAAATGAAACTTTAACTTGGATTAAACATAGCAAAATGATTAGTGATGCAGAATATTTATTATAATTACTCAGATAAAAATAACCAAAAGCTGGGACTTGAACTCAATGGAAAAACTGCCCACCTACCAGAAGCAAAGCACTGAGTTGCATCCCAAACAATGAATAAAAGCAAGTGTTTCGGGGGCATCTGTAACCCCAAGAATTAGGAAGTAGAAAGAAGAGGATAGGAAGTTTATGGCCTTTATGGTTCCATACATACACAGTGAATTCTAAGCCAGCCTAGGCTATATGAAACCTTTGCTTTAACCAAACAAAACTTATCCAACCCAAATATCTTGTGAAATGTTAACAAGTAAGGCACAGAGAATGAAATCAGGGGATTCTTCATGGTGTGCTATTAAAATTTATATGCAACATTTGTAGCAAAAAATAATAAGAAATATTGATAATTTTAAATTTATTAACATGAACTTGAAAGGTAACATTGAGGTGAAATCCTCCTTTCAGACATATACAAAATTGAGTTTTATATATATATATATGTATATATATGTATATATGTTATATTTAAAAGGTAGTCACAAAACCTCCCACTTTCTTTTCTCTTCAACCCCTTCAGTGTTTTCTTCACCTCACTCTCTCTGAAATTGATAGCTTCGCTTTTTCTTTAATTACTTTAGTGTGTATATGTACACAAAGATTTAAATGCAACCTTCTGAATCTATTCTGTTGTTTATGATTTCTGAGTAGAGCGCTTTGCATTGAATAACAATTAGGAGGGCTTATTACTGATGAGGACTGATACACTCACCCTTAGCATTTCTTACTTACCTGTAGAATTTTGTATAGATTTTGGCACAGTGACATTTTCCCCCTTTTGTATTAGCATGTCTGTTAATACTGTAAGTGTGTGGGTCTTCTTTAGGCAGCAATTTCTAGGAGACACAGTCTAGCAGCAGCCTTCCTGATCCTCTGATTTGCAATCTTTCCTTCCCCTCTTCCAAGAAGTTCCTGGAGCATGAGGTACAGGCATTGTATTATAGATATATTCTTCAGGATCTGGCTCCACATGATCTGTTGTTTTCTGAATTATGTCTAGTTGCAGCTTCCTGTAATGTTCTACATTTGCTGTGTGATACAGGCATTCAACAACATGTTTTGATATTTGTATTTACAGTTACTGATTAACACGATAAAGTAAATGGAGATAAACATCTTCTGTTATACCTACATCTTCACTGGAGGGTTCAAAGTGGTTAAGACCAAAAACGTCTAAGTGCTTCCTCCACAGCTTGTGGATCTGTTAGATTTTGGACTCTTTAACCATGTATCCTATTTGGAGTACATGAGATCACTATAACTTCTGATCTCTTAAATGTGGCATTGAGCGCTCAAACATTCTTTTTTCCCCCACATAGAAAATTGTTCTGATAAGTCTTTTACAACCAAACATAAAATGAAATCTTTGAAAATAATGCATTAAAGTCACTACCTCAACCTGAGCCCTATGCCTGTCTAGCATACTTATACAACAGTGGCTAGCGCAGAAGTACTGCGAATTTGTAGTTAACCACAACTATGTAGTGAGTTCAAGGCCAGTCTAGACCTCTTATACAAATTTACTAATCACAATTACCTATTGCTAAGTTCAGCAGTGTGTATTTCCAGTTGTACTTCTATCCCAGTTCTTAATGTTTCTAATCATCCGAGAGTTCATTCTCTATTTCCAAGTCCTATCATTAATGTTAATTCATCTTTAATCTAAAACAGCTCCATTTGTCATCAGAGATACTTTAACAATTTCCAAATTCAGTTTTCTGATTATCATCACTGTTACTTTTGCTTGTCCTCCACTCAGGATTCAGTGTCACATTCAATCATACACTTGAAAAATAATATCTCTAAGAAATTTATCTAATGGTCCCATTATTATAATACAAAGACTTTCCAAATTACTTATAAGCTCCCTGTAATGTGAAGTCTCTTCCTATCACTCTAACAGAAGTTAGACAAATTCCAATTAGGTAACAAACAATATAGAACAAGAAATAATGTCTAATAGTACTAATACTATGCAGCTACCTACAGGACATAAAAAAATGAGGCCTTTTATGATGAAAATGACACTACTTAGTTTTCTTTAGTTACAATGACAATTCCTGAAACTTTGATAACTGAAAAGTATACCACTAATGTGAAATATTAGAAATGATATTGTTAAGGTCCAAGACCATAGCCATATTTAAATGTTTCAAAAATATGAAAATAAAGTGTAGTTAGAAAAAAAGTGAGCAGCTGAGAGACTAGAAAGGGATGTTTTGAGCTGAGAAGCTGAATCATCCCCTGGTGAGTTAATTCTGGCTTTGCCCTTTCAAAATTCATGTCTATTGATTCCTAACTTCAGATATCTGATAAAGTTCACAGTATTACGAACTAAATCTTTTGAGACTTTTATCATTTACTAAACATGTAACAATAGCCCTGTCATTCTCACAGTATGTCGTGTCCACTCACTCAACACCCTGAGCAGGGATTCTATTTTTGCCTCGCATCTTTCTTCAAATACCCAGCACCTTTTTACCTGTTCTTATAGTTGCTGACATTGCTTTATGTTCCAATCAGAAATGAAACTATCAGAACTTGAATGAGCAGCAACAACCATCCTACCTGGGCATTGTATATAGATACATACAGATATTTTTGTAGCCAACATTACTGTAGGTGAACAAATATTTTACTTTCCAAATTCGAATTTTTCCATCTAGTACACGGGCAACAATTACCCTTTCCCATTCCCGATTTCATTGTTTAACGAAAGCTATTTTGAACAATTGTCTCTTCTGACTTTGAATCAATCAGTGAATGAAATGGAAGTGGGTTGATGACTCAAGCTGTCTTTAAATTCTATGGTAGTTTAGACTACGCACTTGATATATAGTAAAAATGTTCATAACACATATCAACGTTTCTGATAATGGAAGTATTAAATGTTAAGCACTTAAGTCCCTCTTAGTCCTTAGTTGACTTCATCAATCATTTCTCATTAGCAACATGAATAGGACATAAAATCCATTTTGTTTCACCTGTGGCACATTACTCAGTTTTTGGAGTTTAGAAGACACTATTTTGCTAATCATATTTTTTGAAGGTGTATTTATTTTGTGTTAAGCCATTATCTACAAGTCATTGATAATATGGATTGATCAGCCCTCATGAAAACTCTCTTGGCTCTAATGCTCCCTCCATAAGAACCCAAGTCCCACGCCAGTAATGTAAGCACTAAAACTGAAAGGCACATGCAATATAATTTTATCATCTATTTTCTTTTGCTAGTTCTTTCACAGACATTCTTGAGGTTAATGCATTTTTTACTGCTGGGTATTTTGTAGACTACTAGAATTCTGAATGTGGCTGGGGAATATGAGTCTCACATGTTTACGCAGAAATAAGTGGAAAAATGAGTTAATGATGAATGCCATCACTTTTCATAGTCTTATTACTTAACCTTTCTTCAATTTGCTTACAACATCAATTTAAAGTACATACTTAAAGATAGTTTAATACTTCTGTGTCCTTGAGGCTGTGTTATGGGAATTTTACATATCCCCATCACTGCATCTTGACCATAAGTTTGTGGGAGGAACAATGGCATACTTTTCTTTAGAATTATAAGTATTTAAGATTACTTAAGGAAAATAACACTTATTCACAGGTCATCTGTGGTATATAGATATGTGCCGAGATCACAGCTGTTATTTATTTTATGTGTCAAAAGTACAGCTTTTAGATTATCAATTTTTTGATATTAAAATATAATTGCATGTAGCTGGAGTTATCCTGTTTCCTCCGGCTCCTGCAGCTGCTCAGACCCAAATAAACATACAGATGCTTATATTAATTAAACCTGTTTGGCTTAATTGCTCAGGCTTCTTGCTAGCTAGATCTTATGCTTAAATTAACCCATAATTCTTATTTATGTTTAGCCACGTGGATTGGTACCTTTTCTCAGTTCTGCCTTCACATCTTGTTTCTCATGGTGGCGCTGGCTGGCTGCATATCCTGACTCAGTCTTCCACTTCGCAGAATTTTCTTCCTGCCTGTCCCGCCTATACTATACTTCCTGCCTGGCTACTGGCCAGTCAGCATTTTATTTATCAATTAATCAGAGCAACACACTCACAGCATACACAAAGACATCCCCAGCAATTACATAATTTCTCCTTTTTTCCCCTCCCTGTAAACTTTCCACTTATCCCTCCTTGCTTCCTTGTGAATTCCAGATCTCTTTCATTGTTAATTGTTGTTAAATACAAGTATGTGCATAATATATATTACTAAATTCCAAAGTTATCAATTAACATACTTTTAATTTTTTCCTTTCCTGTATTTTTTTAAGAAATTAGTGTTAATTGTGAATTCTAATTAATTTTTCCCAGAGTCTTCCAAAATAACACACTTTTACCATTGGTTGTTGACTGAAACTTGATGGTTAGACTCTGTTGATGAAGACACTACATACTTTGTATGAAGGACTGAGAAATCAAGCTGGAACTGGAAACTCCCTTGATATTGCCTAGTGTTCATATTACCAGAAAGTGCTATTCAGGCTGATAGGAGAGAAAAATCACCAACAGTTATACTGGGTTGAGAATCTTGTGAGCTATAATAATAACATACTAGGCAAAATGTGGTTTCTGGTACAACAATGGAATGAATATTGTGGAGGTAACCAATCATTTTCTGATTGAACTTGAAGATCACTCCATAAGAAAGAAAGAAATCCTGTTTTTGTAGACGTGGCTAAGTGTTCATGGCTGGGAAGATCAGAGATATAAGAAAGAACCTACTTTTTTTTGTTCTGCTCAATAGTGATGTTATCCAATTCCCTTCTAAATACTCAAATTTTGAAAATTATATTTAAAATGTTTCATTTTATTTTTAATTATATATGTGGGATGGGTATTTGCACATGAGTGCAGGTGCCTGTAGAGGCCAGAGTGGGCATTCAATCCCCTGAATCTGGAATTTCAGGCTGTTGTGCCATGGCTGACAAGGATACTGGAAACAGAACTTGAATCCTTTACAAAAGCAGTGTGTGTTCCAACTACTGAGTAAACTCTCCAGCTCCTAGCCACTTATGTTTTTTTTTTAATTTTTTTTTCTTTCAAGAAATTTTTTTCATTCATTTTACATACCAATCAAAGTTTCTCCTCTTCCCTCCTCCGGCAGTCCCCAGCCTCCCTCTCCCAATCTACCCTCCACTACCCCCAATAAGAAGGTAAGGGCCTCCCATGGGAAGGCACACCCAGTAGAGACAAGTCCAAGTCCTTCCCCCTGCCTCAAGGCTGTACAAGGTGTCCCATCATAGGTAGTGGGCTCAAAAAGCCAGCTCATTTAACAGGGATGGATTCTGATCTTACCACCATCACCCCCTGCCCCCCACCAGCAGATCAAGCTACACAACTGTCTTGCTATGCCGAGGGCCTAGTCCAGTGTCATGTAGGCCCCACAGCCATATATCCAACTTCCATGAGTTCCCTCTAGTTTGGTTTGGTTGTCCCTTTATGTTTCCCCATCATGATCTTGACGCACTTGCTCATAGAATCCCTCTTCTCTCTCTTTGACTGAACTCCTGGAGCTCTGCCTGGTGTTTGGCTGTTGAGCTCTGCATCTGCCTCCATCAGTCATTGGAGAAAAGCTCTGTGATGACAGTTAGGGTATTCACCTATCTGATGACTAGGGTAAGCCAGTTCAGTTCAGGGACCCTCTCCACTATTTTTAGAAGTCTAAGCTGGGGTCATCTTTGTGGATTCCTGGGAACTTCCCTAGTACCCAGTTTCTCTCTATCCCCATGATGTCTCCCTCATTCATTGCTTTCCCATTCTATCCCTCTTCCAGCTTGACCATCCCATTCCCTTTTGTTCTCGTCCCCTATCCCCTACAATCCATTGCCCATCCCCAGTTTATGTTTTTATAGGATATGTTTTATCATCTTTTTAAAGATCTTTCTATCCCCAAATCTGAAAGTACATATAATGAAATATATTAATTATAAATGTATCACTTTGATTCAAGTTAAATTTTATGTATTACTTATTTGTTCTTAATGTATTTAAACATTTGATTAATTGACTTTATTTCTTCTATATAGTATTTTCTGGTTCATATTCTCAAGTTTGTTTTTCAATTTTCTTCTTTTTTAATTTTCTTTTATTATACACCTTTTCACTTTTTAAATGTTTATGGAGAATTTCACAAATGAGTACTATATATACAAAATATATGTATATAGTCATAGTGTATGTACTCATATATCATAATTTATATACTTCTTCTTTCCCCCTTCTAACTCCTCCTTTCTCTACTCTCTCTCAAATTCATGATCTTTTATTAAATTGTGTATATTTAAATAGACATACACATGTATGTTGCCCATATATAAAACATTAACTGGACTCTGCAGATTGTATATGTATGCACCTGTCGGATTGGCCACTTGTGATTAGAAAACATATTAGAGTACATATCCCTGGAAAAACTGATAATCTGTATCTCAGAAGACATTATTTTGAATTGAGGCTTGTGACATTTTCCTTATTCATATTGACATGTCAATTGACATAACATATATGATATGTCATTTACATAGTTATATAAATTGGTATTCGGCACCATATTGTCCATTAGTCTCAGCAATTTGACATGGTGTGATTTTTCTATTAGTCTCCATATGTTGATAAGGGATGAGAGCAACACACACACACACTTATACGTATAAAATCTTGTGTGTGTTTGCATATACATATGTGTGTATATACCCATATACTATATATGTATATTTACCCGATATAATATATTTAATATTAGCATATACTACATTTATATATTTTATATTTAGCAGATAATAAGTTTTACTTGCTAATTTCTATATATGTTTGGGTGCATTTAGGCTTGCAACAGAAATATCAATACTATTTAGAAATTGCTGGGAAAATTTCCAAGAGAAAAAGTGCTGTGGTAGCCTTGCTACTAGGACCTCACTGACGAACATTTCTTGGAAATTTCTTCCAGGAGAATCATATAATTTCATAGTAGAAGTACTTCTATAAAATTAATGCAAATATGTCAAATCTTTTTTTAATTTTAAAGTCTCTTTCTTAGAAATAATGGGAGTTGAGGCTGGCCTCAAACTTGTGATCCTCCTGCCTCCACCTCCTTCAGCAAATTCTATTGGAGCAGATAGGAAGGACACATGGATCACCCAGTGAGGGAGAAATGAGCAAACTGGTGGTGGGGGTGGGGTAATGGAGGGCAAGGGATGGGGAATAAGAACATAGGGGAATGGGAGGTTCAAGCTGGAACAGGGACAGAGTGGGAGAGCAAGGAGAGAAATACCATAATAAATGAAGACATCATGGGAATAGGAAGAAACAGAGTGCTAGGAAAGTTCCCAGGAATCCACAAGGATGACCCCACCTTAGACTACTGGCAATAGTCAAGAGGGTGCCTGAACTGGCCTACTCTGGTGATCAGATGGCTGAATACCCTAAATGTCATCATAGAGCCTTCATCCAGTGACTGAAGGAAGCAGATGCAGAGATCTACGGCCAGATGCCAGGCCGAGCTCCAGGAGTCCAATTGATGAGAGAGAGAGGAGCGATTCTATGAGCAAGGGACATTGAGATTATGATGGGAAAATGTACAGAGACGACCAGCCAAACTCATGGAAACCCATGAACTGTGAACCAATAGCTAAGGAGCCTCCATGGTACTGGACTAGGCCCTCTGGATAGGTGAGACAGCTGTTTAGCTTGAACTGTTTGGGGTGCCCCAGGCAGGCAGTGGGATCCAGACCTGTCCCTGGTGCATGAGCCGACTTTTTGGAGCCCAGTGCCTATGGTGTGTCCTTACACACACAGCCTTGGTGCAGGGAGGAAGGGCTTGGACCTGCCTCAACTGAATGTACCAGGCTCTCCTGACTCCCCGTGGGAGGACTTGCCTGGGAGGAGGTAGCTGTGTGGCGGTGGGAGGAGGGAGGAGAGGGGAATCTGTGGCTGGTATTTAAAATGAATAGAAAATCTCTTAATAATAATAATAATAATAATAATAATAATAATAATAATAATAATAATAATAATAAAAATAGGAACTTTATCAAGTCAACACCCCTTCCTTTGCAATTCTTGACCCATAATGTTTCTAAGACAACAAACAAATCATTATTTAGATTTTTCAGTTTCCTTTTTCAGTATGGGAATCGCACCACCATCTTTTATTTTATATTCTTCACTAGTTAGGGGTATTTACAGGGACATTAATATACTTATATTTGTAAATTTTTAACTAGTAAGCACTATATGGACAACACTCCATAGGACCCAGAGATCTTATTTAAATAAATGAATTGAGCTTGAGTTATAATTTAGATTGAATCTTTGACTGTTCTTGTCAGAAGATGAATAAGTGAACATTTTGTATGCTAGACTATGTTTGCCTAGAGGAAGATAACCACCAGCTCAGGCATTAGCTTTTATGTGTTTCCTATAACATGCATGTGCTCATATT
>CABHPH010153747.1:0-32051 GCA_902168325.1 Peromyscus nudipes
GGGGGGGGGATGGTGGAAGATTTTTGGTCTCCTCAGCAGCGGCTTTTCTTGCGGCGGCGGCGGCGGCGGCGGCAGCGGCAGCGAGAGAAGGCAAGGCAGCCCCAGCTATGACTGCCGCATGTTAATAGCTCCCGCTTGGGTCCGCGGGCTGCAGCCGAAGACACAGCCTGACTCCGAAGTTGTGCAACTGTGCCCTGGGAGAGACATTTGAACCCTCCTTCTCTTTGCTCCGCTTTTGCCCCCCTGGGGCGTGTGAAGCGAGGAAACGTAAAGGAAGACTAGCATTTGGTTTTCCCGGCTTCCCCTTTCTCCATGGCTGTGTAGAAGAAGAAAGGAAAGAGACACTTTTTGTTGTTTCTTGGACTGGGGTCTCCACCCTCCTGCCGTCTCTTGCGTTTTGATCATCATTTTTTGCTTGGTGTGGCTGGGGTGTCTACACTGGGGCCGGTCCAGCTTTTTTTTCTTTCTTTCTTTCTTTTTTTTTCTTTTTTTTTGCCCCGGGGCTCAATGGATGGATTGTGGAAAACTGCACCGGGTTGCAGGTTGTTGAGCAACTGATGGGACCATCTCAGGGACCGGCGGTTACGAAAGGTAATTTATTCTTTGCACTCTTCATAACAGTGGTCGCCCTGCTCGGGCGCAGGCGGCGGCATCCGCTGGGCGGGCAACCAACCGAGGGGGGTGCGGGGTTCACGTACACTCACCCTTCCACTCACACATTCGCCTTCGCACACTCGCCCTCACGCGCACACTCATCTCATCGTGATGTGGAGCGGGAAGGGAGCCTCCTGGCTGGTGGGCGCTGGGGTTTGGCACGGGTTCGAGGTTCTACCAGCTACTGGGCGATGTGGTGACCGAGGGAGATGTAGGGGAGAGGGAAAACCCGCGCACTGGCAGTCGCACTCGCCGGGTGACAGGAACGAATCCCACCCGGAACATTTTCCCTCCCTCGTCCCCCAGTGTTGTCCTTTGGTAGGGGCAGAAATCAGCCGAGGGGGCGCCTTTTCTCCACTAGGCTGGAGTAACCCTGGAGGTGGGGACGGGTTGGAGGACGAACAGGGACCCGGTGAGGAGCTCAGTCTGGGGTGATGGCGAATGCAGGGTGGTGAGCCTGGTGTGGTCCTCCTTGGACGCCTGCCTGGGAGCATCCAAGGTGGCCGAGCTTGCCCAGGTCGCGCCCCTGAGAAGTGGAACCGCGTTGCCTCCTCTTGCGTCTCCCCTCTTGTGTGTCCCCTTCACGGCAGTTTGGTGTGGACCTGAGTGCCTAGGCTTTGTTGGGCGATTGTGGTTGGAGAAAGCTCCCACTTTTGTGGCTGGCCCGGGGGTTGAGCTGTGCTGGGGAGGAGTGAGCACCCACTGTAGAGAGGGTGTTCAATGGTCGGGGCGTCCGAGGCGCCAGGGTGCGGTGGGCAGAGTAGTGGTGGCCCTGGTGGCGGGTTTACAGGTAGAGGAGTGGGCATCTCGGTGCTTCGCTTGGGAGATGGACAGTCTCTGGGCTGAAGCGGAGCGTGGGGATCAGCACTACCCAGCCTCTGGTTCTACCCGGGAGGTGGCGGCTGAGCATACCAGATGTCCAGCAGTGCAACCCTGTGTTTGTAGGGGTAGTGGCCAGGGGTCGGCGTGCATGTTATCTGTGTGTATAGGATCCTGCGCGTTTGGGGTGGCGGGAGGAGACCTTCACAGGGATGGGAGACCTGGAGCTACTTGAGTGGAGCTTGTTCATAGAAATCGCTTGGGATCAGCTTAGCTGGAAAATCTGGTTTGAGGAGGCCCAGAGGGCCCCTGGTAGGGTTGCGAGGAAGCCTGGCGGCAGGTTCCCTCTTCCCTGGAGATGTGTGCATTGCTTGGAGTCGCTGGTGCAGCGCTCCCTGTACTCCAGATTGGCCTTGAGGAGGACCTGCTGGAGCAGTCACCTCTTGCAGATTTGCAGTAATCAAGTGTATCCTGCAGAATCCCTGGTCTTTGGAATTATCTGGCCACTTTCTGCGCCGGGATAGAAACGTGTGTTGCTTTTATTGATGACCAGCGATAGAGCACTTGGGCGAACTGGAGGCTTGGGAGCCACCTCCCGGGTGTCTCCTCCCGGAGGCTCCTGTGGTCCCTGACTGCAGTAGTTAGAGAACATTGTAAACAACAGTGTAAGCGTCTTTGCTACTGTCTCCCTCAGAGCCTAACCTGCTGGTGGTGTCTGGTGTGTTTACTTTCCTGGGCAAATTACTCATTAGGAAGTATAAGGCTGCTTGCCCCTCTGATTTTACATCTTTGCAGCCAGCTGCTGGGGAAATGGGAAGACAGGAAGGAAAAAACGCCTCCTGTGCTTTGCTCTGAAGTAAATAGGAGGTCCGCTTATGGTGGTGTCATATGGGCTGTCGTCTCTAGTTAAAGAATGCCGTCGTAGAACCTGCAAGGAAACACTTGAGAGATTATGTGTTCGGAAAGTCAGCTGCGTTTGCCTATGAGATAGCAGAGGTTAGCCAGTTTGCTAATTCATTTTCCAGTCTGGAATGGTACTAAGTGATCAGCAGTTCTGGCGCCCAATTTATCTGTATCGGGATTACAAGTAGAACGGCCAGTTGTTTTCCAGTATCACCCACAGAGGATATCAGATAATTTCTGTAGGAATCGAGAGGATGTTTGTGCTGAAATATTTCTCAGCGTTGTTGTTCTCTGTGTGTTTTCTTGTTCTCTCTTTAAGTAATGGGAGGATGGGTACCAGATGTACAGAGATAAACACATTTTAATAGACTTATGCTTGCAAAGATGACTACTTTTAAAGTACAATAATTAAAACGTACTGCATGACCTAGCTGTATATTACTCCTGACTACTTTGATGTTTGTTGAAAATGGCTAGGATCTAGTTTATTTTAAAGAATACGTCTTTGTAAATGAGTATTTTATCTTTAAGTACACTTTTATTAAGGTTTTGATCACTTCACAAAGCAAAGGTTTCAAAGGACAAGTACAGAATCATCCATTGATGCCTAATGTTGAATAAGTTATGTTTTATGAGAGATATTGTAAGTGACCCTGACCATAATAAGAAACTTAGAGAGTCATGGCCTAACCCCCTAGAATTTTGTGTCCTATGTTTTTTGGTTTTTTTTTTCCCCCTTTCTGGAGGGTTTGTGTGAATGTCTGCCTGTACTTGCAAACATTTCTGAGGATTGAAGAGTGCTTCCCTCCCCTTCCAGCAGCTCTCACCAAAGTGCTCTGCAGGCTTTGTGCTGGAAGATCCCATCAGATCTGTTCTCTGTTTCTTAGCAGCATGTGTTTCTTAGCAGTCATACATTCCACAGGTCCTGATGTCATTCAGTCTGAGTCTGTCAATGTATTGTGCTGTCTAAAGGTGAATATGTCAAGAGTATTTGAATGCCATTCCATAGCACTTGTTTAATCACTGAATACTCAGCAATCTGCTGCTCTGGGGTGCATGGTTGAGTGGACTACTTCTGTAAACCTGGAGTAGGAGGAATGATGAGTACAAAGGTTTATGTGAACTATTTAATTTTTTGAGGTAGTGATGTTAGGCTGCATCAGGCATGCCTGGCCAGAAGAGTGATAAGCCAGCCTGTGATTTGTCAGCTGGGGAAATGATTTTGATGTCTCAGTTTAGGATGCGTAGTGTGATGATTAGGCTTCAGATTGAGAGCCCTGCCTGCTCAAAAATATGAATGGAAAGTTTTCTCAAGTAATTTTCTTAATATTCTCCTTGCAGTTTGCAGATCCCCCTCCCCCCAGGGAATAATGGCCAGTGTGGGACTTACTGGCTCCAGCTCCTGTGCCTGGCATTGTTTCTAATATTCAGCAACAGGCAACAGTTTTATGGACTTAATTTACCTTTGATTCACAGAGAGCTATAGCCAAGAAAATCATACGTAGTAGATTTAAAAAGATTATAAGATCACAATGGTTGAGGCTCGTCAAATCATAATGCAAAACTGAATTGTTTTTCAGATTTGATCTGGGCCACTTTACAGTTTGGTGGAAACTCTTGGAAAAGGGCTGCCAAATGAAAAGGAGTGTTACTGTTAAAAATAGGGCCTTTTGCTTCGGAAATCAGCAAGGAAACGGAGTGTGATTTTTGTATTTCGGATCATGCACTGATTTTGAGAAATATTGAGATGCTTTAGTTTACCCTGGTGTGAGTGGTTGGGAGGAAAGGCAGCTGGCTTTCCCTAAGTTTCACAAATGGCTCTTTTGCCTTTGATTCCTTAGATTTGCATTACATTCAAAACATGCATTTGCTCACTTAGGGTGGACTGAAGCTGCTTTGTAACTTACCCTTGTTTGCCTTTTAGGGCATGTGTATTCTCAGATCATTGTTGCATTTGTGTCCTTTTATTTCATGCAAATGCATTTGCTTAATGAATGCCTTAGTTTCTAATAAAAACAAAAGCACTCAAACATAAGGGCATTCGAAGATTTTTTTTTTCTGTATCTCAGTCATACACACATATGCACAATCACTATGTGTGCATGCACACGGTTGTAAAAACTTTAATTCTTGCAGAGAAAACTCCAGTATTTCATTCTTTGTGAACTTGATACTGATGCTAATATACATTTGACAAACTAGTGTGAACTTGTCTCTAGTTAACATTAATGATTTGTATGCTGTGCAGTCCCCTTCCCACCTCAGAATGTGTCAAATAATTTTCCTGACCTGGATATTAATAAAATTAATTTTACTTCATAAGTAACCAAGTACAATGT
The DNA here is from genome assembly GCA_902168325.1 of Peromyscus nudipes. Classification (NCBI taxonomy): domain Eukaryota; kingdom Metazoa; phylum Chordata; class Mammalia; order Rodentia; family Cricetidae; genus Peromyscus; species Peromyscus nudipes. The sequence continues at coordinate 4,716 of CABHPH010153747.1, forward strand.
TTTTCTTAAGATTGTGAAATGTACTCATTCATTGACAAAAAAAATATAAAAACAGATAATTAGTTGTCTTATGCTGAAGCAACTGAACTCCATTTATTTTGGGGGTGGGTATAGTTATGTCTATATTTCATCATGGCAGATTACTATAAGCCTTTTTTCTTTCTTTTTTTCTCCCTCTGTGGTAGAGCTTGAACCTAGTGCTTTGTATGTCCCAGCTAGGTAAGTGCTCTTCTACTCCTGGGCTACATTTCTAGCCCAAGAATCTGTAAATATTAATAGATAATGAAATTATTCATGTCTTGGTATGTCATATTGACATTATTAAAAGAAACTCAACTTTAATGTTAATGAATATCTTCATAAGAGTAAGTAGAGGCCAAATGACACTAAAATTTTGGCCTATATTATTCAAAAGTTTAAATGGAGTAATATTAATGGCAATCCATTTCATATTGAAAACTGTCTTTAGGACGGACAAATAAATCTTCCAACTAACAGCATCTGTCTTGTGAAATTTACAGTTCAATTGTTGGGTAGAGCCGAGAATGTTCTCAGACCGTGCTCCCTAAGTGTGGTTCTAGAAACTCATGAGCTATGAGATCTCTTCAAAGTTCTGCAAAGAGAAAAAACATTTTCATAGTCGTACTTGCACTTTATTTGACTTCTTTTTCTCCTTTTAAAACATATACTCTTGAGATTTCCAGAAGATGTGTGGATCATGATGACATCATTGTTCTGATGGCATATGACATGTGCACTCCTGTACTCCTGCCTTCTAAGAAACTTCTGGTTTACTAATACATAAACAGTGATAATTTCAGATAGCTTACTCACAAAACACTTTGCATCATTCATTTTAAAGAATGTAAAGGAAGCTTGTGACCAAGAAGATTGAGACCCTCTTAAACTTTTCCCGACATCTGTCTCCTTTACCCATAAATGTCACCCATATGACCATAAAAGGGAACATTTAGGCAAGAGTAATCACGTACAGCTCAAGCTTCAGAAACTCAAGCAGGTTGGAGATAATTGTATTTACCAGTTACTAAACATTATCATTATTCTGTTTCTCGATGCTCTGTGAAGAATTTGGTGTTTAGTGTTTGGGTCAGCACAGATGTCCAGTAAGATGCGCTGACCAGCACTTGGATGGTTCAGAGGAGCCATAGAAAAAGTTAAATCTACTTAGGAGATGTAGATCTTTCATAGGCAGAATGGTGTAGAGATAAAGAGAACCATATGTTTACCTAGGTTTTAAGAAGCTGTTTGACTTGCAGCAAGACATTTGCTCTTACTGTATCTCAGTTTCGTACTTTATTCTAATGAGGTTGACAGTTGTGTCGCATTCACAGACTGTTGGGGAAATTTAATAGGGACATATACTGAAAGATTTGAAAACAGATTCTGGAACACAATAGTAATAAATAGTCAATGACTGCTGTCATTATTATCATCATCATTAATATCGAATCTCCCAAGAGTCCTAGGAAATGTTAATCAGTTCCTTATGTATGCATTAAAATATTACTAAATTAAAAACTTTCATGGAAAAAGATAATCCTTATTTTACTCTTGTGTCTTACAACTCATGGAGAGTTGTTGGCATTTTTTTTCCATAGGAGAAATTAATAGAACACCTTTGTCTGTTTGAGCTAAAGTTGAAGTTGGGTAGTGTGAATACTCAATTAAAACTAGTTTCAAAGACCCTAATTGAATATTTATGCATCTTGGGAATTATTAGGGAGGAAATCACTTTTCTGAAGTGATATCAAGATGACTCACTACACACTTAATCTGTTAATCACTACCTAAGCACCACAACAGGCCATTTCAGTGAAAAGGATCCTTGGAGTAATTATATCCTATGGTTGAGTCTGTGTATGAGTGGTTGAAATGCCTAACGACTGGTGAAAGAAGATTTACATATAAAATTAGCTTGATTAGGTGCTAAAGTTTTGCTGGAGAACTCTAGTTCTTGTGAATCTAGTTTTCGGACAACTACTGAGAACTTTATATATACATATAAGTGTATAATGTATGTATGTATATGTATAGACTATACATATTTTTGCATGTTTTCAATGAATCTCTCTCTATAAGTTTGAAATCAGGCCTATCACTGTGAATTTAGTACTGTAACACTCATGATCCTCAGCACTTGGATTGATGCCTTCACAGTTTTACAGAAACTAAATTGTACAGCATAGATAGGCAGAGCCAACAACTGGTTTTAAGTATGAACTTTTCAGAAATGGCCATTAGAATGGAGACACCTGATTATACTCTTCAGCATCCACAGATCTACTTCCACCAGCTCTATCTGAGAAACAAAGAGGATAAATCCACAGTGCTGGTTTGGGAAAAAGAATAAGAAGTAAATGTAAATGTGCCTGCTCTCAGCTCAAGGGAGCATTTGATTCATGATACCTGATATTATCAGTTATCGTGTTATTAGAAATATCCTTGAGTACAATCATTAAGAAAACACAGCTAAATCAATTATCATTTTCTTAATTGAAGAGTTCTTGATGAGCTATGAAAATCAATAACATTTTATTAAAAAAATGTTTGGTTTCTAGTATTTGTCTTTCTTATAGTTCTTTCTTTCACCTCTCCTTTGTTAAACATTTAAATATCCATTTCTGAGTGCTTCCTCTTCAACTAAAATGTTAAGCGCTGCTACTAATTCTTCACCCCAAATAATCCTGATAGAAAAATAAAATCTCTTTTGACATAGACCTAGCATTAGCACTAGGCCTGAAGATTGACTTTAAATCATGAAAATAACCATTTAACTTAAGACATTTCAAGTTAAACAGCAGAACTTCTTTTCACAGGGTGTCAACAGCTCTTTAAGCATTAACTGCCTCAATGTTGTAACCAAATCAAGTCATCATCCACTTCCAAGATTTACAGATTTCGATGCTTTTGAAAGATTTATAACCTCAAAGTACAAGTACTCATAAGATTGCTGTACATGAATTATGCAAAGGAAACCTTACAATTCAGAACCCAAAAATTGCCTTAAAATATAGAAGTATTGAGAGGCTCATAAATAAATCCAGAGTTGAGAATGAACATCTGTATTCCAGTGACAGTTGCCAATAAAAGTTTCTTTCTTCCTCCTCCTCCTCCTCTTCCTCCTCCTCCTCTTCCTCCTCCTCCTCCTTCCTCTTCCTCCTCCTTCTCCTTCTTCTTCCTCTTCTTCTTCTTCCTCCTCCCTTCTCCTCTTCCTCTTTCTCCCCCTCTTCTTCTTAATGTGTGACTCTTCTAATTATCTAGCTTTATGTAGAGAAGGAAAATCTACAACATAGTCGTTTAGAAAATATGGTGGGGAGACAAGACAAAACAAAAAGCCTGCATGTTCAACAACTGACTTGCTAAGATGCAGCACACTTAAGTGTTTGAACGTATGACTCAAGAAAATGAAAGCCAACTTCAAAACAAAACCAAAACCCTGAGAGCGCTTTCTGTTTGATCAGACTGTATTGGTGTTTATGCATCCCGCAGAGGCAGAGTGTGTTACTATTCAGGACAGCCCCCAGTGGCTCACAGTAGCCTGAGCCTGTGAGAATAGGGGTGAGACTCAGCCCAGTTTTTGATGTTCTGCTCGGGTGGGTAACTTGAATACTAAAATGCATTCCATTGACAGCTGACCCTGTGAGAGGGTTTTCAACAGTCTCCTGTTTTGTTTTGGTTTGGTTTCATTCCCCCTTCCTTTCCTCAAAGCTCTTCCAAATAAAGACTTTTGGTTGAGAGGAAATGGGCCTGACTGATGGTCATCTTTCCACATGAGATTTGATTTCTGGCAGGCAAGGGAGGCTCAGCTGATTTCCATGAGCATTTTCTTTCCTTCAAATTTTCAGTGTTCTTGATTTGTCAGAGGCTAATGGTTGTTGTTTGAACCTTGACTCAGAATACTGATCATGACTTCAAGGAATGGACAAAGGACCTATTGAGGAATAGCTTGGGTTAACACAAGCCATGTGTATATCTATTGCTTTTCTTTTTTTATAGTGGCTTTAAATGTTCAATAGAAGTTTTCTAGGGAGTTTTAATTCTATTAAGAACAGTTGACTATGGACAGCGAACTGAGGCAACTATTTCCTTTAACAATAATACAGTCTTTTCATTTTAGGAAAATTTTAGTTAAATGTCTCTCACTTTCAACAACTTTCTTCTGTCTGGCAATCAAGGGCTTCAGAGTCATTCTGAAATGATGAACATTTTATGATCATATCATTAATATCATGTTTACTTCCATTCAATATAAAATGCTTAGATGAGATGGTATATTTATTATCTTTTTCTTTTATTTGAGAAGACACTTCAAGTTAGTGTTAGGTTGAAATGATTAATTTACTGGGAGGTTATTGAGTGTTTTAGGTAAAACTTTTTTGGGGGAAGGGTGGAGGCTCACCTAAATCAGTACTATTTAACGTATCCTCTGCCCTTGGGCTTCTGCTTCAGTTGCAAGTCCCTCCCTACTCTACCACTTTCCTTTTACTGTGATGTTTAGAAGTTGGTAATTGGGTACTTGGGTTTTACAGCTGTCTACTATAGCTTGAGTAGCCCCAAACAGAAATCCCCCTATCTGAAAAACCTTCTCTTTTTAAAATTCAAAACTTACTCAACTACCATTATGAAGCAGTGGGAGAAGTTCTTCACCTGATTTTAAATGCAAAGTCATATATTAAAAATGTACATTTAGACAATGTGTAGAGGGTACATAGGAAGCATGAAGGAATTTTGTGTTTATACTTGGGTATCATTTCCGGGTACCTCACTATATACATGCAGATATTAAGCAACAAGCAAATATTCCAATCACAGAGCAATTCCGTCCAAGCAGTTTGGACAAGGAAGACCACACCTGTACTATTAGCAAAGCAGGGTTGGTAAGGGTATTCCATTTCCTCTGTGGATGGAAAGATAATTAACTTGGATGGAAGACTCAATTGAGACCAGATGATTTCCCACAGAATAAAGAGAGCAGTTCATATCATCTGAATGTCCACTATAGTGACCCTTTATTAACTGATAACAAACCAGCATTGGAAAAATGGCTAGGACATCCATTGGTTATCTGTAAGTCATGATCTTGTACAATGGTTCCATACATCCTGTACCCAGAAAACCAAATAAGATCATGCAAATCATGGGTTAGAAATTTTTAGCTTTTGTTCAGAAACACCTGCTCTTGCTGAAACTGTGTCACAGGTCATCAAAGCTCTGCATATGTGAAAACGCACGGAACACTGAAAGATGTCACTTGCAGAAAACTTTTTCATTCAATGTTGGAGTTACTATGGAGTTCAAAAGGCAAACTGAACTCAGGTTTGGTCAGAATGATGGCTTCTTCTTGTATATTGTTCACATTGCAGAGAACAGTGCTGTTCTTACAGGTTTGAATTAGCTTATATAGGCACCAAGTACATCCAGGTGAGCAGAGCTTCCCAGATGTCAGATCAGACAGTACTCAGGATGGAATTAACTCATGTTTGAGTTCCACGAAGTCAGAATATCTTTCCAAAAAGGAACACATAGTGAACCCTTAGTGAAGATGGCACAGAAGAAAAGTTATCCTAAAGAAACTGGAGAGACAAAATTATGGTATGGGCATAAACACAGCGTAAAATAAATGCAAACAGAAGTAAAAGAAGGACTAGTATGCATTTATGGATATGTATCCATCCATCTGTTTGGGCATTTACATTGGCTAGTGTGCTCATTATGCCGTATTTCAGATGGAAATGCATGCTTATTCAAGTAAACCTTCTGTTTAGAGACAGACTTTTCAAATATATAGCAAATGAGATATTTCAAATAATAGTGGCTAAGTAACTTCATCTTTGTGCAATTACTCCAAGGAAACTTTATCTCAGTATATCTAATACTAATGTTTTCAAATGACAGACATCTAATCTATTTCTATTATGTCAACATCAGAACCTGAATAGCCAACCGAAGTAAAGTGGTACCCTGAAGTGTTATTTATATGAGTGTAGGGTAGTAAATGTATTGCCTTTTTTTTGTATATGTATATGAATATGTGTGGGTGGGCATGCCTATGTGTGTGAATGTAATGTGTGATGATAGGTGAATATATGTGCATTACATGTGTGTAGGAGCCCACAGAGGGTATAGGAGAGCATCAGCAGGATACCCTGGCACTGATATCATAGGTGGTTGTGAATCACCATGTGGGTCCTCAGAATCAACCCCAAATCCCCCAACTTTTTTTTTTAAGAAACAGTCTCATTGTGAACCTGGAGCTTGTCAACATGGCTAGATTCGCTGGCCGTTGAACCTTCAATGTCCCCCTGTGTCTGCCTCCACAGTGGTGGCATTATAAACTCAAGTCACTTTGTGGTGAGCACTCTAAGGACGGAGCCATCTCCCCAGATCTTTTTTTTTTAATTTCCTAGTTTAGGCTGGCCTTAAATTCTTCATTCTCCTGCCTCAACATCCCTATTCTAGGCATGTGCCCCCATGCACAACTTGTATTTTATTTTGCCTTTTCTTTATTTAAATTGGAAAGTTATGTTATTTTTCCATATTTTCTTTTGTACTGACTTGGTGTAAGCAGTAACATATGAAGACAATTTAGGAGAAATCTTAAAGGTTAATAGAAGTTTAATTAGAAGAACTCCCTTGAATAGCGACCTTAGTTATTGCTGCAGGTCCCTCAGGAAGAAAGAGCATTAGAAATCATTACGCTATCAACATTGTGTTTTGGTGATTTGATGGTATTAAGCAAACTTTGGAAGCATTTCCTTTTTTGGTGCATTTGATTAAGCGTGTGATCTTATCTTGGCGAAACAGCCTGCTGGGCTGCAGACAGTAGTGTTCAGAAATGAAATTTGCTCAGAGCCTCTGAGCAGACATTTATTCAATGAGACCTTTCTTGAATAATAGATGCTAGTGAGATAGCGGCAGTAGTGTGCCTCTGTGTTTTGTGTGTGTTTTCTCCCTTGAAAATTACGGAGGGTGGAGACAAGAACAACAGCAACACAAAAGGTAATGGAATACGAAGGAAAGCATCAAGTTTATAAATGAGATATTGGCCCGCTTTATTATAAATGGACAGCATTATGCGTGAGAAGTCACAATATGTATCAGAGGACTCTGCTTTCTGTTCTTTATGGATGTTGGTTTGGACCAATAATGACTGAATTTTGACTCTCATTCATTTTGCCTATGGTAGCTTATTGGATATTTTGAAGATCATATTTAAATTATATTTCATGATTACATAGCATACTCACTCTGAGCGTTACTAACAAAAAGTTAAGGCAGAAGCCATTTAATATGTTAATACTCCTTATTTTAGTTAGGGTTATTATTGCTGTGATGAAACATCATGATCAAAATAAATTTTGGAGGAATGGGATTATTTGGCTTACACTTCCATATCACTGTTCATCGTTGGATGAAGTCAGGACAGTAATTCACAGAGGGCAGGAACCTGGAGGCAGGAGTGTTGCAGAATCCTTGGAGGAGTGCTGCTTAAGGACTTGCTCCCCCTGGCTTGCTCAGCCAGCTTCCTTATAGAATCCAGGACTGCACTGAATCTGTAGATTGCTTTTGGTAAGGTAGCCATTTTTACTGTGTTAATCTTACTGAGCATAGGAGATCTTTCCATCTTCTGATATCTTCTTCAGTATCTTTCTTCAAAGACTTGAAGTTTTCAATCATACAAGTCTTTCACTTGCTTGCTTAGAGTTACCCGAGATTTTCTATATGAAATTCTCTACAGACCTGAAAGGACAATGCTCAACTTCCTACGGAAAACAAAACCCCCAGGATAGCTAAAAACAATCCTGAACAATAAAAGAACTGCTGGGGGTGGGGGGCAGGTCTCACCATTCCGGATTTCAAGCTGTACTAGATATAGTAATAAAAACCACATGGTATTGGCATAAAAACAGAAGGAAAAAAAAAAAAAAAAAAGAATCCAGGACAGCTGATCCAGGAATGGCTCTACCCACAATGAACTGAAATCTCCCACATCAATCACTAAGAAAATGCCCTACGAGCTTGCCTGAAGGCAATCTTATGGAGGCATTTTCTCAACTGAGGGTCCCTTTTTCTCAGATGACTCTAGCTTGTGTCAAGTTGACATAAAACTAGTCAGCACACTCTTTAATTCACAATACTTGCAGAGTTATGTTGAACTTGTATTTTTACATCAGCTACCCACATTGGTATTCTGTGTGTGTTTTATTGGAACTGAGATTAAAGTATATATTTAATTATAACATTTTCTCCAACTTCTAAGTACCATTTATATTTTTGAAAGCATCATTTTCAATACTGTAAAATATTCCTTAGTGTAGATAGATTTATCTATATACTAGCTTATTTATATTGGCTCTCAGTTTTTACTAGGATAAATGATGTCACAAGGAATATGATAATGTTGAAACCTTGGTTGATTCTCCACTTGTTCTGTGGCTCAGATTCCTTGCATTAGGTTAGAGAGCACATCATAGTTTGTGACTTCTCACATGTGAGAGTGTGCCTTCTGGGTCAGTGATCCTCTGAAAGTTACTTTACTTAGCAATTATTAATCCTTTTTTCTTTATGTAGTAAATTTTCCTTTTTTTTTTTTTTTTGGTAATTTTTAGCAGTTACTGAGTTACCTGTTTACCAGGATATAAAAGCCAAGCTCCCTCTATAGTAAAGAAAATAATTTCCTGGATATTTTAATATTTGAGTAGGGCTGTGGATTATAACTTTAACTACCGGGACTTTCCTGAATAGTCTTTCCCTTATCTCCTCAGTTCTTTGAAGCTGTCATTTTACAAAAGTCAAGTTTTACCAAACTCTTAATGGAACACTGAACTGACCATTTGATGTATCTTTGAAAATTCAAGTCTGAAAAGTCAGAGTAAATGACCAATAAACACATTTAAAGTAAATGAGATTTGTGTATGAAAGAACAGAGAATTCAGTGAGGTAGGGAGATAAAGCATTATGGCTTACAGTTAGTAAATATGAGCATAAATATTGTTAGACATACATGTAGTTAGAGATCTGTTCATAGAAGTGTATTAGGGACAGAATTGGAGGTGGTCCACAGTGTTTATGATGCACATTTTTGTAATTTGTACACTGATATCAAAACTTCCTATTTGTAATTTGTACACTGATACCAGAACTTCCTAAATTTGATTCTGTCAATTCTATTTGTGAATATCTGTGAATGTGTATGCGTGTGTGTGTGTGTGTGTGTGTGTGTGTGTGAGAGAGAGAGAGAGAGAGACAGAGAGACAGAGAGACAGAGAGACAGAGAGAGAGACAGAGAGAGAGACAGAGAGAGAGAAACTGGCAGTACTCTTTTAAATAATGCTGTTTCCTTGTGTGAATATGTACATTTCAGGTATAGTTCCAGGAGACAGAGAAGCTTACTTTCCCGCTCTATGTTTTGTGTAACTCTGCACCAAAACATATTTATGAGAAAGATTACAATGCTTGATAAATAAATGACTGTATAACTGCATGACTGTGCTCTGTGGACCTGCATGAATCAAGTGAATACGGGAGTAGCTATTAAAGTTTCTGTGGCAAGATAAATTCTGATGACATTGAAATTTGCTGTTTTCTACACTTCCGTTTCCTTAAACATTCAGCTATGAAGAGCTGAAGAGACTGTCCCAAAGTGAGGTGGTGGGGGTGCAGCTTGCCTGCCCTGAAGCAGCCTTCCTTGCGCTGCCTCTGGTTCCAGGCACTGTATTGGCACCACAGAGTTGTGTTCCAGCGATTACAAAAACTTCTGTCTGTCTCTTCTTCGAAAAGTGGACAGGATAACGATGGCTTCCTTTAGAACATCTAGAATATAAAGGGAAGTGGTGAAGCTCATTCAAATAGAATTCCCTTGGTGGTTGGGTTGGGATGTTTCTTGGCGGCAGAGAGCTTGCCTCCCAAGTGTAAGGACTTGGATTCTATTCCTAACATGCATGCATGTGGGCCTGTTCACACACACACACACACACACACACACACACACACACACACACACACACACACGTACACGTACACGCACACACATACACAAATACACACAAACAAAATAAATAAATAAGTTAATTAATTTAAAAAAAATGGACTATCCTTGCTTGCTTGCAAGTTACATTTCCAAAAAGTAAACAAGTAACCCCCCATTTTACTTAACACTATTCTTGACACAGTTGATTTTATAATAGTTTTCTGCTATGTCCTCCTTGAAGAGCCGATGCATAGTATTGCATGTGGTAATTGGAGGTTTTTAAAAGATAAAATGGATTATATGTTTTTATAGTAGTTTATGGTAATGTGATATAATGAAGACATTACATTAAAATATTAAGGATTCTAATACGTCTTTCTCTCAGTCTTCAGATTTCTTTGTTGTACTAGTTTTGAGTCCCACCGTAAATCCCAGAACTCACAAGGCTGAGGAAACAGAATTGGGGATTCAAGGCCAGCCCCAGCTATTAGAAATATCTTATCTCAATGTTTTGCTTGCCTATTAAATGTTTTTCCTCCAATAAATCAATTCAGCATTTGGTATTGCTTCTTATATCATCTTTCTTCCCCTCATGCTCAAATATTAAATACATTTGAAATCCAGGGTTTTGTGTCCAGAGGACTATTCTTTCTATTTTAAAACTTCCTTTAGAAAACAGAACTGTGTACACTGAATACTGAATACTTAATGTTATTCCTGTTTTTCACATGACTGAATTTGTTTACATAAAATTTTAAGTTATTATAAATTTCAGTATTATATTGTGTTTAAGCTCTAAGAGAAGTTGAGTGATCTTTTTTGAAAGTGAATATATGCATCTAGTAAAATGTGAATGCAGACTGTAAAAGGTCTCTCTGAATGAATATTGAAGAGACTAGAGCAGAGTTTTAGAAATTGGAAAATTTAAAATTTTAAACTGAGAAAAATTACTGACAATAGCCTTGTTTTCTCATCTGTTAAAATAGGGGTAAAATAGACTTATTTTCATAGGTATAACAAGTGAGTATGACAGTTGAGCCAGGGTACACACTACATGCTCAATAAACAAAACTAATTATTTGTTTGAATTTTTAGGTTGTCATGTTTTGCTGAAGTCAATCTCTTCCCCTAAGTATACTTCTACATTTTTCTGCTATTCCCTAAAGAATAGCTTCACTTAAATTAACTTTATCATTCACTTATGTCCATTTATTCCAGATGTCTGCAGGGTGCTGGGGATATGGAGCATAACACAGCAGAAAGATCCTCTGACTTTATGAGACTTGCAGAATGATGGTGGGCCCTGGAAGTCCAGAGTGCCTTGACAATTTAGCTGCAGTGTTAAGTCTTGTCTAAGGTGGGGACTGGATGAATTTCTCAAGGCAAATAGGAAGTCTGGGTATCAGCCAGGGGAATGTGCTGCTTCAGACACTGTTATCAGAAGGGCATACCACAAACATAGTGGACCAGTGGAGGAGCGAAGGCGCAGAGGGAAGGGGGGAAATTTCGAAGCATTGTTTTGATTTGGCTGTGTGGACATCACCTCTGAAATTGTCATCTTACAGAGTGTGCTGGTTGGTTTTTGTCAACTTGATTCAAATAAGAGTCACCTGGGAAGAGGCACCCTCAGCTGAGGAATTGTCTTAATCAGATTGGCTTATGAGCATGTCTGTGGTGGCATTTGCTTGACTGTTGATTGATGTGTGAGGGCCTAGTCTACTGAGGGCATTGCCACCTCTGAGCAGGTGATCCTAGGTTTTATGAGGAGCCAGTAAGCAGCAGCATTCCCTCCGGGTTCTTCCTTGGGATGCTGCTTGAATTTCTGTCCAGACTTTCTTTCAGGAATGGTCTGTCACTTGGAAATCTAAGAGGACATGGACCCTTTTCCTCCCCAAGTTGATTTTGACCAATGTCTCATCACCACAACGGCGAGCATAGTAGGGTGCAGAGGAAGTGGTTAAGGATAGAGAATGTCTCAGTATGAGTTGATGAGCTGATGTTGAGTTTTGGAATATTATAAAAAAAAAATTTGCTCTAACTAGTAGCCAAACACTCTATTTGAGATGAGGATGTATACAGCGCAGGCTGTCATAGTTTAACTTTGGTGGTGTACAACTGTGTGAATCACGGTTGCAAGAGAGAGTCCTGTGCTCCAGAAGCATGGTTTGTACTCACCCTTATCGTAATTTTCCCTCCCCTGTCTACTATCTTGTGTCTTTTGGCTTGGAGAAATCTGTAGACATGGAGGAAGTTGGTGTAGCAGTACCTGTGCTACAGTTTAACTGTAACAGCAGGAAATTAATAATGTGGAAAGAACTGAGAGGCCTGTGATGCTGTCATTCACTCTCTGAGGCACGTCTCTCCTCTATCAAGATTAAGGCTATTATTAAATTTTAGGGCATTCTTTTGGTGGATGGTGATATAACTAATTTTACAGACATTTTGAGCAAATTATTTAATATTTATGAAAGTGATGTATGTCCTTGAGAAATAAATCTAGTGGAGGAGACATTGGGCAAAATAAAAATAATGATGGTTTGGGAAAACTATCTTAGTGGACTAAATTTATTTACTGGAGGAAGTGTACTGTTATAAACATGGGCTCAAGTCTTCATTCAATGATGAATATATATTTACTGAGAGATTCTTCTGTGACTGATTCAAACACTACTGTGATAAAGATCAAAAAGTGGGGGGCGGGAACACAGCATTTCCTGAGAACTTTGGCCCAGGGAGCTCAGACAGGCTAGATAGGGAAAGGTTTTCTGACTGAATGAGCACCAAAGACCTCACAGAAATCGGTGTGGCAGATAGCTCTCTTTAAAACAGAACATCTTAGCTTAAGGGTGAGAGAAGAAAGGATCTGTTAAGAGCCCGAGGAGAGCACCTGGAACAGAAGGGCGGGGAAATGTGTATAAAAACTGTCCCAAGAAGTAAGTAGGAGTCCCAAGGGGACAGGAAGAATGATATGGAGGTCCCTAATGACAGGACAACCCAAACCGCTCTCCCTGTTACTGCTCAGCTGAATGGTGTAGTTACATCAGCCTTCCTCTGGCCCCCTCATGGTCTTTGCTGCTTTTTATTGATGTACCCGTGTATTACAGTGTTCCAACTGGAATGCCTCTCTGATTTTTTTTTCTTGGTGTTTTTTTTTTTTCCTTACCTGAAATTTAATTTCCATTGTTTGGAGTTATGTGATACAATAATTTTTTTTTAAATATATGTCTATTTTAAATGCTACATAAAAGTTGTGATGTCAGATTGGAACTGCACTGAATTTAGTTGAGAGTGTTGCGACCATAAAGATCATTTCTTTTTCTCTAAGCCATTTATTTATACATTGCATTGTTGAAGTTAGTAAAAAAGGATTCCTATTTTCATGATACCTAAATTAACAGTACTTCATTTATCTTGCAGCACCAGAGTGGCTGGAAATTAAGGAACAAATGTAAACGGATTGGCTATGTTATGTAAGAATTTTTAAGATGTTTCAAGTTTTCTGCTTGTCATTAATAATTGAAATACTTTCTTTTCTCCCTGTGTTATGTCTTCAGACCCTTCACTATTCTTTCATACGTACCATTTATATGATATCGTGGCATGGAATTTATTGTTTTGTTTTTGAGACAGGTTCTCACTTTGTAGCTCAGACTGGATTTGAACTTCCAGTCTTGCTGATTTGCCTTCCTGAACACTGAGATGTCAAATGTCTAACAGGAAGCCTAAGTCTCATGTGGCTTTTAGATTACTTCTTTCACTTTGTACCGGGATGAAAATGTAAATTCAGCTGATGGCTGTGACTGGTTTTGTTTTCCATAACCTAAAGGACGCGATGATGACTTGAATGTGGACTGGTTTTTGTTGTAAAAGATGAAGGTGTAAAATGTTAGATAAACATCACAAAAGGAATGGTTTTGATGACTTAAAATTAACAGTAGATACTCCAAAAACTTGGTTATGTCGTAATTATCGCTTTGGAAAAATGAACCTTAGAGTAAGGTGGAATAAGCCCAAACATGAGACTGCCATGTGACAGCTGTACCGCTTTGGGTAAGTTCTCAAGCCTCAGTTTACTCATCACATCCTGCGGCCGAGTGTGTCTATTTCGTAAAAGCTTAAGAGTTAAATTATTTCACATAACATAATTCCATCTAAATTGTTGGGTTGTTAGATTAAAAGTCAGATAGGAAAATAAATTCTGCCATTTTCACTTTACATACAAAAGAGCGACACAGTGGTTCAAGTCCCCAACCCACATCCTTGCCTGTTGCTTCCAATCTTTGTGCAGGATTGACATTGCATTTCATAGCTCTTGCTTCCAGTCTTCATGGCTTTCTATTCACTCTGTCACGTTACTTCATGTACCTCATACTATCATTTTTATCTCAAGCCTTACTCTGAAAAGAATGATAATCTAGCGGTTTGTGAGATCCTAATGGAAACCTGAGTGCTTACCGGCGTTGTCAGGTAAGAATCTTAGAAATGCTTTTATTTCTTATTTCAATTTTGAATACCTACATCCTGTAGGCATGTATACCTAATATGGATGAACCATAAAAATACAGTTTTGTGATTAGGCTTTCAAAGCTTTCAGAGCAGAGATAGCTTTCCTTCACCCCCAAGACATAGCTGCCTATAATTTTATTTTAAGGAGATGAAAAAAAAAAGGCATCATTCTAGTAAAGAATTATGTGATGGAGGATGGGGAATGAGCTCAGGTAACTTCATCCAAAATGAACTTCTTCCCTTGAATGAAGTAGCCTTATGAATACGTGAAAGACATTGAGGAATTACAGTTGCAGAAAACAACCGTATGTGTGTGAACTCAGAGTTGGTGCCCTTTAGACTTCGGTGTGTGAGAGCTTGCCTTTCAAAATGAGAGATGTTGTCAGTATTTGTGTCCTCTCAGAGAACTGCTGTTTCAATAGGGGACACTCTCTGTTCTCTAATTACCACATGTAAAGGAGATACAGATTTTAACCTCTCCCGACGTTTGAGAAGACATTTAAAGAAGAGGAGCAGGTCTCAAGTTCTTATTCTAGAGGACCAAGGATTTGATTTTATTTATAATCCCCCATTGCTCTCAAAATGAATTAGTGATTTTTTCTTCATTTCTTAGTCTCATGTTAGAATTGCTACATATACAACTAAATTGTTGAATAATTCAATTTATTTTTATCTGAATGGTGTATTAAAAAGAACTGTTAAACGCAGAGTGACATATTTAAACACACTTTAAAAAATTATTTTGAATAATTTTGGGTAATTGTTGTAGCAAACCAGATGTTGCTAAATTCTTATTTAATTGGAGATAAAGAATATCCGCAATATAGTTTTGTCTGGCTGTCAGCTTAGATAAATGAGCCCATTTCAATCAGCATGCTCCTGGAGAAAGAAGGAGGGCATACAATAAAATTTTTTCTAGCTACATTAGTTGAGAATAAATATTAATCTTTTCTGTGGTTAAGACCATGCTGTGCCTTCTACATAGGGACCAGAAACTCAGGGAAACCTTTGCAGTTTTTACCTTAATGAATTGCACTGCTTTGTATCCTTCTAGAGACATTGTATTAGATTCCACTTCCCATTCATATTATGCAATTTGAATGGTGCATACCCATCTTTACTGGAGACTTCTTCTTGGGATACTCTTGAGAAGTTCATCTCCAAACATAAACGTTGCATCTGGCAAAGATATGTTGTCAACCCAAAATATCAACCCTCTTCCTAAATTCTTTAAAACTGTAATTCACAGAAAAGACTTACATATTAATTATTTTATTTTTAATTCATTTTAAGTGGCTGGTCACTGGGTGTTTGACCATGTTCTGCGGAGTCTATGGGCAACAGAAATTGGACTTATATATATTTTTCTTTTTTTTGTGGGGGGTGTCACAGGGTTGGGGGACAGACCTGAAAAGTGATCATGATCAGGCTGCATGATGTGCAATTCCCAAGTAAATGTTAATGTTTTACTTATTCCTTTTTTTTTCTGTTTGGTTCCGTATCATTGGTCGCATCAAAGTACTCTTGTGGCTGTGCTGACAGCTCTGAAATGTTGCCTCAAGTAAAACATTAAAGCAAGACACACTTCAAAAGAACTGGACCAAACAAAATAAGACATACGGCCACAGAAGTTCATTTCAGGCTCTATTGGCAGTACCAGTGAAAAGAATGATAGGAACCAGAGGTACGGGACACATACAGGGATGGGTTTAGGGAGGAACAAGGATGACAAGGATGCTCTTCTGGTCAGTTGACTTCTCAGGGAAAGAAAATTCAGATCACAAAATGAACAGTCACACCCCTTAACCGAGGCAACAATATTCCTCTCTTCTATCAGAGTTTGAAATTTAAATATAAAATGTCTAATGGTCACCCAATGTTCTTGAATACAGCAGTTGTGATACTGTGGCTGTACTCATTGATTTTTCTAAAATGTTTAGAAAATAGTTAGGGGGAAACATTAAACCGGGTTAGTGGTGATATTGTGTCCCCCAATATGTTATGCACCCTAATAAACTTATCTGGGGTCAGAGAACAGAACAGCCACTATATTAAACATAGGTTTAGGCAGTGGTAGCCCACGCCTTTAATCCTAGCATTCCAGAGGCAGAGATCCGTCTGGATCTCTGTGAGTTCAAAGCCACACTGGAAACAGCCAGGCATGGTGACACATGCCTTCAATGCCAGGAAGTGATGGCAGGAAGCAGAAAGGTATATAAGGTGTGAGGACCAGGAACTAGAGCCTTGTTGAGCTTTTAGCTTTTAGCAGCAGTTCAGCTGAGAGCCATTCAGATGAGGACTCAGAGGCTTCCAGTCTGAGGAAACTAGATCAGCTGAGGAACTGGCAAGGTGAGGTTGGATGTGGCTTGCTCTGTTTCTCTGATCATTCAGCATTCACCCCAATACCTGACTCCAGGATTGTTTTTATTAATAAGACCTTTTAAGATTCGTGCTACATGGGTTAAACTGTATAGAATCATTCTCAGTCATAATTATTACATGATCTGACTGACCAGTGCAAATTATGTGGCTGTTTGCTTACATCAATTATCAAATGAAGTAATAAAGTGAAGTGTGGAGGTAGAACTCTGCTTACACCTTTAAGGATAATTCTTGAGGGGATGAGGCTTAGAATTTTAACTTAAGTTATTGTTCTTGACTCTGTTTTACTCATATCTGGTTTCTAAAATGAGATCTGAAAGGGTCATTCTTGAAGACTGGTTGAAAGCACTTCACAAAATTGTCTTCAGAGAGACATCAGAATGTGAAGGAGGAGGCTGAAAGAAACACGGTTTTATTTTACATTCTCTTTTATTACAACATTTGGGAAAAATATACCAAGCACACATACTGTAAGTCTTCAGTTAAAGATGAAGCCTACAATATGTACAGGCAGAGAAAGAGAGAGAGATACAAAATTGCTTTTATGGCTTTCTCATTGGCCTTCTTGCCTCAGTGACTTGATAAATGAGAAATAAAAACAATGCTCCAAGCTTCTGGACCACAGTGGTTTTCAACGTAGGTGTAGAACCAGATTGGCGAGTGGCAGTGTTGGTCAAATGCCTCCCCTTGTACTTAAGATGTATTCTATGTGTCAACATTGTGGGTGTGTAGCCCACACACTATGGGGTAACAACCTGTATTTCATTTTTTTTCTCCTATGGTACTAAGGGTGGTGTCTGTCACTTGGTGAATGGGCGTTTTGAGTTCCCTAGTCATTCTTCCATTGGTGAGTTTCTGTCTGCCTCAGTAGGCCTGGTGAAATAGCATTGGAGCAACAGTACAGAAAGCAAGTGATCAGGGTCTGAGAGCAGACGTCTAACTTATCCCAGGAGTCAAAGGAAAGCTGTGCTTTGTAGAACTTTCCAAGTATTAATATAAACCTCAAAAGTGTGAGTTTACACAGTACTAGGGTAAGTGTCTTTATGTTTGTTAGTCTCGCGTCCAAAACTTTGATGCGTTGTCTAAGTGATGTTTTATTCGAATAATCGCTAAATTAATATATTAGGACTTAGTTTGAAATGCATTTTAAAATTTTGGCCTTTTTAAAACATATTTTTATGTGTATATGAGTGGCCCCAAGAATCAGATTTGAGGAAAATTTCCTATCTAGCTAGTAACTTTCTCACTACTTGCTTCTAGCTTGATTAAAGCACGTGGGAGCTTTCAATGTGTTTATTTTACACAGCTATAATTTGTTAAATGCATTTATATCTGGAATATTTTATTTTGGTTTTAGTCACCTTTCAAAATAATAAACTGTGTGTTACAGGAATATAGGAGCAGTCTTTAAATTCTTCTCAAACTTATTGAGGCTTTGTTATATTAATGGCCCATGACTTTATTAAAGCATGGATTTATTTTGGTCAAAAAAATTTAAATTTGTTGCTTGCTATTTTACTTGAAAGTAAAACCAGCATGAATTGAGTATATCAGATTCTTTGTGGAAAAGTAATATTTTGTGTTATATTTAATTTTTTGAGATTCTACATATTTACTGGATAAGGTGTAAAATTGTACATATTTATTGGATAAGGAGGCACAATACGTATTGATCAAATCCAAATAAATAACATTTCTATCTCTCTAACCATTTATCATTTCTCTGTACTGGGAATTTTCAAACTGCTGCTCTCTTCCAGTTCTTTATAAAACATAAATAACATGCTGTGAACTATAGCTACTTTTTTGTGCTCCAGCACAGAACTTACTCTTCCTATGGAACTGTATTTTTGATACTCATTATCCAAGCTTACTTTATCCACCTCCCCCTCCTCAAGAATGGTCAGTATTTTCTCATCTCTTCAATGAAGTCAAAATTTTTAGCTTCTGTGTATGATGAGGTCATGTGGTATTTATTGTTCTGGGTTTAGTTTGTTGCATTTGACATACATCTTCCAATTGCAAGCATCCCAATGCAAAGACAGGGCTTCATTTTTTTTTAATGACTGAATAATATGCCATTGTGTTTTACTCACATCTTATTTATCCATTGACTTTTCAGTAGATACTATGATTGCCTTTGCATCTTGGCTATCATGAACAGTATATAATAAACAGGAGAATGCAAGATCTCTTTTGTGTGCCTATTTTAGTTTTTGGATTTATATCTAACAGAAGCATAGTTGGATCACAGTATTTCTATTTTTAAGTTTAAGAGTCTTCTGCAATGACGGTAGTAATATGTATTTCCCCAATGAATAAAAGTTCACCTTTGTATCCTTGCCAGCCTTTGTCATATTTTGTCTTTTGATTATGACTGATCTAGCTGGAGTGGTATGATATCTCACTGTGGCTTTGGTTAGCTTTCTCCTTATAAATATCAATATTGTGCATATTTTCTCTTTCAGTGCTGTTTGTATGCTGTATTTTGAGAAATGCCTATTTGGATCATTTTTATAGGACTATTTTGTTTGAGTTACTCAGATGTTCTGGATATTTATGTCTTTTCAGATATTTTCTCCCTTTTTTTCAAATTGTCTCTGCACAATTGATTGTATCAATGGCTGTGAAGAAGCTTCTGAACTTTACATAATCCCATTTTCTGTTTTTGCTTTTACTGGTGATATCTTTAGGGCCTTTTTAAATCAACATCCTTGCCTATATCAGTGTCTTGAGTTTTTTTTTCCTAGTAGTTGTATAGTTTTGGATTTTTTGATGCAGTTTATAGTTGATTGTTCTGTGTGGTGGAATACAGACATCTGGTTTTATTTTTTTTCCTGTATAAGTAGATCATATTTTCCTGCTAGTGATCAAAATGACTCTCCAATGGATGTTTCTGACACTTTGGACCAATGTCAGTTAGTGGCAGATGCATAGATTCATTTCTGCCCCCGGGGTCTGGGTGTAGATATTTGTTATTAGGCTCTTTGGTCATTATAGCCTTATGTTCTGTTTTGATATCGGTTGTTATGATACGCTCATGATTGCTGTACTGCTTAGGATCTGTTGTGGTTTCACATGAATTTTAGCATAACATTGTCTTTGAAGAATGACATTGATTTTTGGTGGGAATTGCTTTGTGTACTATGGACGTTGTAGTATATTAGTCTTTCAAATCTCTTATAACCAGGTATGTTTCGACCATTGGTTTTTGCCAGTGTTCTGTTATTTTCACTCCAGAGATCATTCACCTCTTCAACAAATTTTTAGAGATTTATTGCATAAATGTTTTTCATAGATAATGTGAGTAAGATTGCTTTCCTGATGTCTTTCCAGCATTTGACACAGGGATGTAAAAACGCTACTGTTTTTGCTTTTGCATGTGTACTCTGCTATGCCACTGAATCCTTTGGCCAGTTCTAACACCTTTTGTTTGGCAGGTTTTTAGAGTTTTCTGTACATGAAATTACATTATCTGCAAACATAACCTGCTTTTTTTTTATAACCCTTTATTATTTGAATGCCCCTTTTTTTCCTGCCTAATTGCTCTGGATATGAATCTCAGTGCTCTGATGAATCACAGTGTAAACAGTTTGTTTTCCTGCGAGCAGAAAGGTGCACCTAAAGAATAGTGTCCTGTTCTCTAAAATGCACATAGAGAGGCATGATTATTTTTAGTGCTCCTGTTGAGGTGCTAAGGTGAAGGAGTGAATAGTTACTTGCTTTGGTATCTTCTCTCTCCACATCTACAGATTTCTTCCAGGCTTTCATGGGCTCCACTCTGCTCTGGGCTCCTGTCATTCTGGTATCCTTGACAGGACCTACCAGTGGGAAGTGGCGGACCCCAGTGGTCTGCAATCACTGTTCCATTTCCTTCTTTGACTGATTAGTGACACATCTTACTCTTCCTTTTGCAAGGTTGGTGGAGGCCTCAAACAGCCTGAATGCAAGGGGGTGGGGTGACTTGTTGACAAAACTTCACCTCCTGGATGTGACTGCCAGCCACTCCTGTTTGCAAGAAGCATCAAACATTGTAGTCAATGGGAGGACAAAGCAGCACTCCTTAACTCTCCTGTAATGCTCTTGTGCAGATGCCTCACAGCTCAGGATCAGATTTTTAGTTTCAACCCTTATAAAAAGGAGAAGAAAAAAAGAATCACATCATTTTACAGTAATGTTCTCCTCCATGGAATCGAGTTACTTGCATTCTTGTGTTTTCAAAGTAGTTGCCTATGTTGTGACAAGGCAATCTATGTTGCAAATAAGTATATTAATGAAATTTGATGAGTCCATTTAGTGCTGCTCATATGTATATGTTTTTAGGGCTGACTGGTTGATATTGGTCAGCAATTTAGCAGCTTCATCCTTAGGGAAGACTAATTGTCTCTTTCTCAGTTGTTGTTAATTGCCTGTAGTTCATCTAGAGGTGCAGCCATGAGAGATCTGGCCGATCCATGGTTCTTTATTAAAATGTTATGTTCAGATTTTCCTTCACTTTCTGTAATGTCATAAATTTCTTGTTTCCTCTGTGTGTGTGATTATTTGACTGATAAAATAATTGTCATTGTTCATTGTCGTCAACTTGACACAGACCTAGACATACCTGGGAGAAGGGAAGCTCAGTTAAGGAATTTCTCCCATCGGATAGGCCTATTGATTTGTCTATGGGGCATTTTCTTGGTTGCTGATTGATGGGTGAGAGTCCAGCCATTATGGATGGAGTGATTCATGGATATGTAGGTCTGGTATATATAAAAAAGGTAGCTTAATATTATAGTAAGTAGTGTTCCTCCATGACCTCTGCTTTCTTTCTTGTATCCAGGCTCCTGCTTGAGTTCCTAACTTGGCCTCCCTTGAAGGTGGACTCTGTCCAGTAAGGTGTAACAAACCCTTTTCTCTCCAAGTTGCTTGTGGTCACAGTTTTATCATAGCAACAGAGAAGCCAACTATAATAGTCATAAATAAAATGGAGGTTTCAATGTGAAGTGACTGGTAGAGGGCAGTGCGTTTTTTATGACCTTGTTAAGGCTCCCAGATGAAACTCAATAGCACTACTAAGATGAATAAGCTCAAAGTTACACAACAGAAAATGGTACTTTGTTTATATTACAGTAAAAACCATGACTTGTATTTCTACTCTTGAGTGTCCAACAATGACTTGAGGTGGGGGAGGGGTGGTCAGGAGGGAATATTACATGGAACTGGAATCTTACTTCCTTTGGAGATGGTTAGATGTTAGCAGAGAGGAAACAAATACACAAAGGTAAAGTAGCTATTTTATAAAGTCTCCTGCTACTGTCACCTCTAGAACAAACTAAAGTGAGTGACAGCTGCTATCTTCTCATGTTGAGGAACGTATTTGAGTTTTCATGAGAGAGACGTGGAAAAGGTATCCAAATGTAAAACCTTATTGGACGCCTTAGCTCTTCAGAACCAGATGTTTTAATAATCTGAGATTTGACATGTTATGTATCTGAAGACTCATGAAATCCTTTTACTTTAAAATTTATTCCCTAAAGCTTAACATACATTAGTATTTAGCATATAATAGGCATTTCCTAAGTGCATAATACTAAGAATAAAGGGACAATGCTTTGTCTTTGTCTTGCTTGCTGAAGACGAGAGAGGTGTCCTTTTTCCCCTTAGCAACTCATTTTATCATAAAGTATTTCTTATCTCTTGGAATTGTATTATAATCATAAAATGGGAAAGAACGATCCTTTTAAAAGTTCCTTTCTTGACTGAATTGAGCTCTGGGATTTTATAACTAATGAAATACGATGTTTTTCTTCCCACATTCCAGTGAAACATTGAGCCATTCATTGCTTGTTCATGGACCCATCTATATAGAAATATTTTTTTCTCAGCAATTAAAGCTTAGTAAGACTTAGTTGTTAAGCAGTCAGCAGACACTGTGAAATGCTGCTATGATGAAGCATTGGCTATTTGAAATGTGTGTTATTTGATGTGCTGTTACATCGAGACTATGCAGCCAACCACTGTAAAATTTTATGTTACTATAACTAGAGATTGTTTTAAACTTTTTATTTTAAATCAGCTATTAGCCTAGAGAAAAGTTGTAAAAACAGTACAAAGAGTTCCCACATACCCTTTAATCTTTTGCTCTTGATGTTACTATTTCAGTAACCATAGTCAGTTATTAAAATCTGAACATTAACATCAGTACAATACCATTAGCTGGATTGCAGATCCTGTTCAAATGTCACCAGCTTTCCCCCATTAATGTAGTAGGAGTCTTTTTTAAGTGTAGAATGGAGAAACTTATACTTAAAGCTATTTAAGATTGATTGCTTTGCTATTATTTACTTTTAAAATTGTAGTGATAGAATTTTGACAAGCTCCTTAATAGACATGATGCTAGCACAAAGGTTTTTCTTTCTTTTCTTTCTTTTTCTTTTTTTCTTTTATCATGTTCTGAATTGCCTTTTAATTGGCAGCATGTGCAAGGAGGAATATCATTACTATTTTAGGAAATCAT
Source organism: Peromyscus nudipes (assembly GCA_902168325.1). Classification (NCBI taxonomy): domain Eukaryota; kingdom Metazoa; phylum Chordata; class Mammalia; order Rodentia; family Cricetidae; genus Peromyscus; species Peromyscus nudipes. The sequence continues at coordinate 28,094 of CABHPH010153747.1, forward strand.
TAAATGTCACTGATGTTAAAATTTTGTGTATAGACCCATTTCAGTGACCTTTTCTGTACCGTGAAAAGTTCTGTATTTAGGAAAGATTCTATGGATGCAGAATCAACATAAATATCCTAGTCTGATGAGCTGGTCTGTGATCCTGTGAAAATGACACAACTCGTTCATCACCTTTCCTGATAACCATTATTCACATAGTGAAGGGTAAAAGGAAGAACTGCATGTAAATACTCCAGATTAAAATAGGACTGAGGAACTTTGAGTGCATCGTACCTTGATCAACGGAAATATGGTTTATTCACAACAGACTTTCCTTACTTGTTAACATGTCCAGCCCATTATGTCGTGATATTTGCTTTTCTGTTTGATCTTGTACTGTAGCATAAATTAAATCCCTCTTACTGTGTCAGCAACAGTTATATAGATTGTCCACTCATTGATGGCAGGTTCATTTCTTATTAATCTTCATGGGCTTCAGCTAAGCATGGCACCTGGGACACTTAGGGATCCAATTGATGACACTTTATGGAATGCTTTAACGTGAAGGAAAAGCAAAGGACTAAGAGATGATGAGCCTGTGATCTTCAAGCCTGTATGCTAGGCCCTGGCCATCTGAAGGAGACAACGTCTTCAGTCTCACCACAGCTACCACCTGTTTGTGAAAGTAAAATTGGAATTGCAGGAGTCTTGACTTGCTTATATGCCTACCTATTCCTTGTTTGTCTGTTTATGAATAATGGATGCTTATAAAACATGTGCTCTGCCAAATGGGATACACACAGCGATCATTTCTGAAAGAAACTTTTCAAATAGTTTGAGTAAGTCCCTGAAAATAATTACTCCAGTAGCCTTATCTAGACATTATTGGCTTTATAATATCATGTTGAGAGAACTGTCATTTTGAGCTCACAAGGATTTTGTTAGATATGAATTTTAATGTTTTCTAGTTCATGATCTTCAAGTCAACACTGAAAATCGTGCCTCTTTTATTTAATTCTTTTCAACCCAATATATGGACAGTTTAATTCAGCAAAAATACCAAAAGAAACTAAGCTAACATTAAGTGACTGTGAGGATCAAAAATATTGACTATGTTTTATTTTAAAGACTATTTCATCATCTGATTCTGGAAGAATTTCTTTCCCAGAAGGGCAAAAATTCTAAAAAATATTTAGAAGTTAGAGTGGGCAGAATTTGGGGTTGACTCAACCAGTCATGAAACATATAAAATCAACTTGTTCTTCTGAAAAATCATGGATTTTGGCAGGGCTAAAATAATAAGACATAGCAAGAGTATTTAGTAGCTTTTGAAACAAATATATTTGGCTCATGGTAAGGAGTTTGTAGAAGCTAGTTATTGTAATTCTTTGCAGATGTCATTGTCTTTGAAGTAAGCATTGCTGTATACTGTAATATAATATTTTTACAAATTACTGAGGATACTTTAATTGAGTATCATTGAGAGCTTAGAAATTACCTTATTAAATATATCATTTAATTTCTTGTTACTTATTTTTGAGATTTTAATTTAATTATAACATTTTCTCCTTCCCTCTCCTCCCTCCAAGTCCTCCCATATAACCCCTCCCCACTTTCCTTCAAATCCATGGCCTCTTTTTCATCAATTGTTATTGTATGCATATATGTATTTGTATATACATACGTATTCCTAAATATAACCTTTTGAGTCCATATAATGTTTCTTGCACATGTGTTGTCAGGGCTGACTGTTGGTACTGGATAACCAATTGGTGTGCCCTTCCCTGGGCAAGGCTACCTTTTCTGCTCCCCCTTTTATTTGATCACCTATAATTCTTTATGTCCAGTTTGACAAATTCATTGGTGCCCTTGTTCAGCTCACACGTGGACAGTCTTGCTGGTGAGACTTTATAGGTGTAGCTTTTGATGTTACTAGGAGACACAATATCAGAGCAAAGTCTCTGACCCTCTGGTTCTTACAGTCTTTCTGCCTCATCTTCAGTAATGTTTCCTGAGCCCTACTTGCGGGAGTCTTTGGTAAATGTTTCCATCGGGACTCAGTTCCACAACTCTGCATTTTAATTAATTGTGGTTCTCTGTAGTGGTCTCTGGCTGTCGCAAAGAGAAATTTCCTTGATGGATGGGTGTGTGTGTGTGTGTGTGTGTGTGTGTGTGTGTGTGTGTGTGAGAGTGAGAGAGAGAGAGAGAGAGAGAGAGAGAGGGAATTTTGGTTCGTGTATTAGTTTTGCTTCAGGAAAGAGATTTTTCTTTATTTGCTATAAATACATTTAGAGGTTATAATGCTATGGAAGTGCTTTATCAAACTATAGTCAGTAGAAGGCCCTGGAGTCAAGCCCCAAACTAAAAAAAAATAAGTAGTATAGGAAGTATATAAATGAATAGCAGAATGATTTAGGCAAATTATGTAGCTCAGTGGAAGAACACTTGCTTAGCATGAGCAAGGTCAAGGTCTGGATTTGATCCTAACATCACAAACAACAGCAACCACTTAAGCAAAAAGTACTTATGCTAGTGATGAAAGAATATAAAGAAAATGAGAGTGTTTGAAATCAGTTAGATTAGGGTCAGTAAGAAAGAAAAAGCTACTAAGTAACAATCACGTTAATACGTTCATCTTTTGCTTCTGTGATGGCAAGAATACTGGTATAGTCATTTTTATTTTATTAGGCTTTAGAATAAAAAGACTGCTAAATTCCTCTCAGTCATATTTTAGATGAGACAGTGCTTGCAAATATCCCTAAGAAATTTAACAACTTTGGATTTGTAGCTATTTATTATTTTCCCATAACAGGAAATCTAGCAATGAGTAGACCTAATTGGCATAATGAGACCACAGGTCACTTTTGTTTTCTGGTCCATAAGTCTTTCCATGCCACGCTTGTATTACATGTTTCCTTGTTGGCACAAAAAGGAGGCTTCGTTGCAAACTTTCCCATTGCAGGTGTTTAGATCAACTGTGTGAGGCAGGAAGCAGAGCTGGGGGAAGTTGGTGAAATCAATACAGGGAAAGGAAAGCTATCCTGGAAACCATTCCACTTTATCCGTGTTTGAAACATGGACACTTGTACACAGCAGGGTGTCTAGGGAGAAAACAATCTTAGAGTACAAACTACCTTGAACAAAATTAAGGTTCTGTTATTTAGGTAAAGTGTTCTTTACATAGGGACAGTAAGTGATCACTAGAGTCCTGTAACATAGTATTTGTGGTCTCTGTATCTGGCAGATAGTCTACCATTATTGGTATTGTGACTGTATTGTATTTGCACTCTTGAGTGTCTTCAAGCTTACCTTGAGGGTGATTAAAATGAAACAGTAACTTGTGGTATGTTCTAAATGCCATAGTAGTCCCCTCCTATCTATGGGGACTGTATGTCTACATACAAAATAAGTGTCCGGGACTATAGATTATACTGATTTCTAGCAATTTCGTATTTTCCGCTATGTATACTGACCTATGATAAAGCTGAATTTAGAGATCTGGCAGAGTATGAGATTAGCAACTATAACTAATGTGAAGATTGAATGATTATAGCAATGTGCCATATACAAAGTTACGTGAACATACTCCTTTCCTCTTAAAGTAGCATAGTGTACTGGATTTGTGTGAGAGGATCCTGCAGTTGACTCTGGCAGTTAAACCACAGAAAGCAAACCATGGTTGGATGGCAACAGCTCTGTTTTTGAATCTGTAATGTGGGATTAATTTCATAAACTTTTCAGAAAGTATAGAGCTAGGTGTTTTTTTTTTGTAATTTACTTGAACTTTTTTCACGTCTAGAGTGTGTCTTCGGTTTCTAAGTTATGTTTGAAATAAGTTGACAAGTTGCTGTTTGTTCCAACAACCTATCACATAGGAGTTTCATAACAGTCTTCGTTTACAGGGCCATTTGACAAAATTGTTACAGTTCAGTGATTGAGAGTTTGTTTGCTGATATGCAGAATAATTCCTTGAAGCTTA
>CABHPH010153748.1:0-29984 GCA_902168325.1 Peromyscus nudipes
GTATTTGAAAATTGCCTGAATTCATCTTAAACTTCTTACAAACTATGATCCTTTATATGTACTTTTTGAGCCCAGGGCTTTGTGTACACTGGACAAACACTCTAGCACTGGCCTATGTCCCTAGAACCTTACCTCAACTTGTCTAATTTCCCTAGCGTGGAACCTTTGAGGAAGTCATGAATTATGAATTCAGAATGGCCAAAAAGAGCACCCCTTTGGGGCAGGATTTTCTTCAACCTGGAATGCTTTCTAGCAAGCAAAGTACATCTGTCACTCAAGGCCAACTTCTACAAAGCCTCAAGTTGGTTCTTATTTATTTCCATAGTCATTACAACTTTAGTTTATAATTATTTTTTAAGACAGGATCTCCTGCATCCAAGCCTGGACTTGAACCCATTGTATCTCAAAGGATGGTCTGCCTCCACCTCCCGGTTCTGAGTCACAGATGTGTGACTGTACACACTGTGCATAATAATACAGCACTTCTGAGACTCGTTGTGAAGTAGTCCGCCAGTGCTCAAGCCTAAAGCCCATAAGTCTTAGATGACAGAAGTTAGAGACTGGATCTAATAACGGTGTTTATAGGAAAATCACTTTGTCCCCGAGAGGGACATGGACAATTTTTTGCTGGATTCTGCCACCATGTTTAATTTTCACAGAAACCTGGGTGTGTCCTATTGCTGTTCCCAGTGCAGAAAGTCACTGTTGTGTTTGGACCCTAAGCCCAGAAAATTTTACTTCCCCACCCAAGCTCTCCCTTACCTGTTTGGGTGGAGGGGAAGGAGACAGAGTGCTTGGGCAGTGAACTAAAAAGGCTGGACCCAGGCCACTCATTGCTTCCTGCCTTCCCAGAGCACCTTCCAGCCACAGCTATAAACTCGTGTCTCCGTTGGCAGAAGCATCACATCCCTTTCTCCCTGACAGGATTCCAACACTCTTCCAACTTGAGACCAGAGCACAGCATAAGCCTCAGAGGAAGTATTTGCTTTTCTCTTTGTCTTTCCCCACACTTTCTGTCACCCACATCAGACAAGCACTTCATTTTAACAGACTGTTTTATTTTGCCACATTTCCCATCCTGTTCACATCATCATACTGAAATCATTAATATGGGCTCTTGATATAAAATTGTCTATACTGCTTGCTTTTATTACCTAATAGCTCATTCAGTCTTTTTAGTGGCTGAATCATATTCCATATTAAGGTTGAACCATAAACCCCACAGCTGGTATCCAGTCTGGAATTGTGCAATAATACATTTGCAGGACTCCAGTATTTTTCAGAAATAAAATTACCTATACCATATGGCTCAGTAGTGGTGCTGAAAATGCTAAGCTAACAGTTATTTATTTCCTTGGTGGGTCTGAATTATCAGAAGGAAGCAAAGCCTTTAGATAGTACATCCAAGTGGAAGGAAGTTAGTCCATTGGAGACACCACTGAAGGAGATTGTGGGAGTCTGTTTTCCCCCCTTTTCTTTTAAATTTGCTCCCTGATTGCCATGAGGTTAACAGGTCAATGCACCATGTATTCATAACCATGATGTAATGCCATCCTCACCACAGGTGCAACACAGCAGGGCCAGCAGGTCACGTAGCGCAAAGTCTGAAAGAATGGACCAAGATAAACTTTTCTTCTTTTTATCATTAACTATGTCCAGTATTTTGATATAGTAGCAGAAAACTGACTAACCTAATAACCCTCTTCCCTAAGCAAAGATTACTTGTTCTTGCAATGATTTAGTGAAAACTGTTATGAGTTGAGACCTGCAAAGCTCATAGGCATTTTCATTTTAGGGAAAAATGGGTGTTATTCATCATGGGTTGTTGGTTTGAGTAAGGATTAAGATCAGTGGGAAATCTGAAGGTGTGGATCTTTTGCTTAGTATTTATTCAGAGAGTATACATGTTAGGTTTGTGGCAGAGCTATGATTAATATAAAATGAGAGGGCTAACTACAACAGATCTCTTCGGTGCCAGGATACTATGCTTCTGGTTTCACCCACCCACCTAGAGGCACTGCAAATAATAAAATCTATAAAGTATATTACAATTCCATGCACTCAAAATAAGAGAAAAAATAATAGGTTTCTTTCAATATTGTCCTTGAGAAATAAGGTTTTGTTTCCTATTGGGCTGCAATTTGCCATGTATCAGCATCCAAGGGCCAGGCTGATCAACCTGAAAATGATTGTTTTCTTTCTTTTCCTTAATGTATTGGAAGTGGATCTAAAGGAACCTTCGGGATGCAGGAGGGTTAATTATCCTGGCAGTCAGTTAAGCTTTGGAGGGTTTAGGCTATAAGACAGAGCCCTGAAAAAGACTCCCTGCTACCACAGCCTGCTGTGAGGAAACAGTCATGTGTTGCAACTCTGCAAATATTGCTCAAATTACCCTAAAATTCCCCTGTTTTGTGTGCATCCTGGCTCCCGGAGAGAGGCACTGTGCTGAGGAGGTCATTTATTCTGTCACTTCAACCCACTCGGCAATCACGACAACTACATCTTTCACTCAGTCTAATGCAGAAGGCTTTTCAGAGAGACCTTGTGTGACCCAAGGGAAGTAATTATTCAAAATAGTCTTGCTGCTTGCTCTTCCAGTGAAGACTCCTCTGCAGAGCCACTGAATGCTCCCCAAGTCCATCTTCACACTCAGGTCAGTTTCACAGATTTTCCTGAAGGACGGTGCAAATAAACAATAGCCTTGCGCATCTTAGAGCTTCTCTTTCCTCGAGGTGTCTCAGTGCTATGGATCCAGCCAGGACTGTGGTCAAACAGCCACATTGGCATCTCCTTTCTGCAACTGTTAGCAAGTCACAGTCCAGTGTCTCAGTGGTCTATGGAATAGTGACAGTAGAACCTATGGCATGGTGTTGTTGTAAGAAGTAGGTCACTTAAAACACTGGAGAAAACACAGCAGCATTCAAGATTAGATGTATCATTGAAAGAACTAACTCTCACTTCAGAAGACTAGAGCTAGAAATCCCTAGCACCTACATAATACCAGTGTGCATGAAGGCTTCTCTGTTATGCCTGAACTCTGAAGTCAGAGATAAGGAATCCCTACAATATCTATCAATGAGCTCTAGGTCAACTGATACTATACAGCTCCTATCAGTGAGCTCTGGGTTTGACTGAGAGGCTTTGCCCCATTGAATAAGGTAGAATGAAATCAAGGAAGACTCCTGACTACAACTTGAGGCCTCCACATGCATTCTCACACACATGTGCAAGCAACTGCACACATGTATGCCTACATACACTGGAAAAATGTGTACACATATGCATGCATACCACACACACATACACATAGAAACAAAAGAATAAGAAAATGAAAGAATCATTTTTTAAGTATTGCTTTACAAATGAGATCTAGACATTTATAAAGATGGATAACTAGATTCTATGACATAAGCTAAGCTAAAGAAAAACATCAGTGCCATAATAAAATAAAGGTTAAAACTAGTAAAAATATGAACACTACCTAATTACCCATAGGTATACACAAATTATATGTATATGAGTATATACATATATTCTACTCTGAGTTAACTAATATTAATTATAAGCACATTCAAGTATTTTCAAGATTATATAATCACATACTGCTCTGGGAAGCAGGTGCTGCTTATAAAATAATATTTCAAAACACTTGTCTGACTAGAAACAAGAGAAATCAGAATGCAAACCTTTAATATGAGAAAAGCTTACATATAGGAATGGATTTCACATTTCAATATATTGATTGAGACAAAAAATAAGACTGTAACTTAATTTATGTCATTCTCTTTTTGTTCCATAACTAATGTGTCCAAGGTTGTAACCTAAAAGTTAAACACTAAGGATAGATAGAACAGTAATCTGAAAAACATATACATTACTCCCGACATCAAAGAGCTCTCAGATCCCTCTCTCATTATTACTTTGCACAAAACAGGAAAGAAAACTGATGAGGAGGCATTTACAGAAAAGTGATTTTATGAATTAATGAGGATACCAATGAGTTTTAAACAAAAGTCCTTTACAGGGATGCCTCCCCTGAAGCCACACAAAATGGAAGTGGTATCTTTGGAATCTTAAAACAGCATTCAGTGACGTCTTCCAGCCTGTCCTTTTAATGGGTGTATGCGACACTTCCAAGTAAGATAAGAGCATTACAGACTACTGAATCAGACGTGACCACACCATGCACCCAGCAGGGGCAGCTAGAGAGCATAGAGGAAGAGTGAGAAATTGCATGTTCAAAATGTTTTCCTCTGAAACCTCTCAAACAACACAGACAGTGAGCGCTGCCCCGGTATCACACAGCCTTAGCTGGAGCTTATGTCTCTCACTTTAAAGGGAAAATAAAACACTACAAAAACTTAACCCATTTGGTTTAGGCTAATTAGGCTAACTCACTTTCTTGTAATGTTGGATCTCAACGTAACAGCGGATGGCAAGTGGTGACACTACAGGTGTGAACATGATGAAATGAAGACAGACAGCCACTCTTGAGGTTGGCTGTGGCTTGTTCTGTCTCTCTGATCTTTCAGAATTTACCCCAATATCTGGCTCTGGGTTTTTTTTCTTAATAAAACCATTTAGCAATTTGTCTTATATCTGGCGCCCTAACGTTTGTGGCATGAATTCACTAAAAAGCCACTTATGACCTTATAGGCCCCTGGCTCAGGCTTGAGCTGCATCGCACAGACCCAAGCTGCTTGTGGCCAGAGTCTCCAGCCCATGTGGGCCAGAGACTCTATGGCTTCTCCTCTCCTGGTAGGTGGTGGGCTCTCTCTGGATTTCCATCTGAGTCTGCTACCACACTAGGTAGCCACTTTGAAACTCCCTTGGACTTCTATTCTTCTACGCAGTCCACAGACTTGGTGAGTCAATTAAGATATCTTAAAGGGAGAAATTAGTTCAAAAAGAAATTTTTCCCAATGTAAGATGAATTGCTAAATGGTCTTATTAATAAAAAAAAACCCAGAGCCAGATATTGGGGTAAATTCTGAAAGATCAGAGAGACGGAACAAGCCACAGCCAACCTCACCTCGCCAACTCCTCACCTGATCCTGTTTCCTCAGACTGAAAGCCTCTGAGTCCTCACCCAAAAGATCCTTAGCTGAACTGCTTAAAAGCCCCTAGTTCCTGGTCCTCATGCCTTATATACCCTTCTGCTTCCTGCCATCACTTCCAGGGATTAAAGGCATGTGTCTTTCCCAAGGAAAGACATGAGATCTCAAGTGCTGGGATTAAAGCTGTGTGCTACCACCCTTGGCTCTGTTTCCAGTGTGCCTTGAACTCACATAGATCCAGAGTGCCTCCTGAGTGATAGGATTAAAGGCATGTGTGCCACCACTGTCTGCTCTCTATGTCTAATCCAGTAGCTGTCCTGTTCCCTGATCCCCAAGAAAGCTTTATTATGGTGCACAATATATCAACCACATACTCTGATTTCAGGTAAGTAGTTTTCAAGAAATGACATTCCAAATGTACTATAAATTGAGGGAACCAATGAAAGATCTTTACACATTATGATAGTCCAATCACTGTAAAAAAAAAAAAAAACCACAAATAATCACTTCATAAACAAAATCTAGTAGTTAATGTTGATTATACCTCTGTCAAAATAATAGAGTAGGTGTGGAGGTCTTTCTTATCCTACATAATTTTTGGCTTTCTTTCTGATGGAAAGGTAGAAAATTTAATTTCCTTTAAAAGGCTCAAAATGTGTTTTTTCAACACTAGTAAATATCATAGATACCACACATAATTAAATTCAGCTTCCTAACATTTCAAAATTGTATATTTTTCTTATATTAAATGATATTTAATGAAGAATTAAACTGGTTCAAGTAAGAGTCTAACTTTTGCCAGCAACTTGTTGAAGGTGTTTCTTCTCTGACTAGAAGGTCTCTGATGGCATTGGGTCTTTGGCCATGAAACAATCAAACAACGTGATTTGTGTTTGAAAATTTGGCCAGGCCGTATTGGTTTTGATCGCCAAAGGAACTAGAGGCTAAGAACATTGACCTAACCTCTGAGAGAGACAGGAGATCGCAGACCCTATTGAAGCTGTATGTACTAATCGATCAAGGGAGCTTCCCTAATGGTCCACATGTGTTCTATATCTTTTGGGGTACTCTGATTCTAAAGGAACAGTTGGGCGCCAGTTGTAGCAGGAATCTTAGATGGTCTTATTAATAAAATCAAACCTGAGGCCAGTTATTGGGGTGAACTGGAAGACCAGAGATACAAAACAGGCCACAGCTAACCTCACCTGGCCAACTTCTCAGCTGGTCTTGTTTCCTCAGACTGGAAGCTTCTGTGTCCTTATCCCAATGGCTCTCAGCTGAACTGTGCTCCAAAGCCTGAAAGCTTAACCAGCCAAATGCTTAACCAGCCAATTGCTTCTAGTTTCTGGTCTTCACACCTTATATATCTTTCTGTTTTCTACCACCACTCCCTGGGATTAAAGGCATGTGTCACCACGCCTGGCCGTTTCCAATGTGGCCTTGAACTCACAGAGATCCAGAGGGATTTCTACCTCTGGAGTGCTAGGATTAAAGGTGTGAGTGCCACCATTTTCTAGCCTTTGTATCTAGTGGCTATCTGTTCTCTGACCCCAGATAAATTTATTAGGGTGCACAATATTTTGGGGAACACAATACCACCACAGAACAGGATGACTAGCATTGCAGTGAGGGCCCTTCTTGGGCTCCATCCCATGGATGGTGCTTTCTCTGGCTGATTTTAATCCTTACAGTTTCACCATAATAAGCCTGAAAACATTCCAGACACAATGGCAAAAACCTGTGATTCTAGCTATCAGGCATCTAAGGCAGGAAGAGAAGAATGCAAGTTCAAGGCCTTCACAGAATATATAGTAGAGCCTGTTTCAAATAATTAATAATAATAACAATGAGACTAAACATAATGTTAAGTACACTGTGTTCCTCAACTGTAGTTTTCCTATTGCATTATTAAACTTATGGGTATTTTTATCTGTTTATCATATACATAAATGATATATTATTATATGATATATTTCTTGAGAACACTAACATTGTAACTCTATGTATATGATAAATAGATTATATATATGATATATGATCATACAAATGCATTCAAATATGATACTCATTTTAAAGAATTCTATAACACAATGCAGTATCTGGTAAAGCTAAATTTATAAGGTGGATTATAATCTGTAGAAGAGGCCAGCAAACTTGAAATTCAAAAAGTGTTGGTGTTTCAGTCTTCAGGCAGATGTTTCTTTTCCTCAAGGAGAGAATTCAGTGTTTGCTTAGAGTCTTTAACAGATTGGTAGTATTTTAGGCACATTAGATAGGGCAATCTCTCTTCAAAGTCACTTTATTGTAGAGATTAACCTCCTCTACAAAATGCCCTCATGGTAACATCCAGACTTGCATTTGATTAAATATCTGAGTACTCTAGCCTAGACAAGATGATACATAAACTAATAGTCACAAGGCTGAAGAGATGGTTCAGTGGTTAAGAGTGTGTCTTCTTCCAGAGGACACAAGTTTGGACCTCTACCCAATTCTGTTGGTTCACAATCGCCCATAACTCTAGCTTCAGAGGAATCAGATGCTGAGCCTCCACAAGCACCAGCAGTCATTTGCACATAACCATACACAGATACACACGTACACATAACTAATACTTTTAATTTTAAAAATCCTGATAATCACAGTAGACATCTGAGCTGAGACAGGGAGGTCTGGAACTTGTGGCTAGTAAGAAAGGTCTTGTGAGGATCATGTTCACTTACTGTATAATTGGTTAAGGCATAGATAGACCCACATAAATATATTGAGCTAATCATTGACAAAGGTTCAAAGATAATTCAAGAGAGAGAAGACAAAAGTTTCAACAATTGTTACTGAACAATTGGATGTAAAAGACAACAACAGAAAGGAACTAGAAGCACGTGCTATCTCATATATAAAAAAGTAACTCACAATAGATTATAGGGCCAAATATTAAAGTTAAACAACAATATTTCAGGAATAAAATTCATCAATTTTCACCCCATGCTGGTGGAAATACTAAGCCTCTACTCTGAGAAATCCTGGCAGCTTTTTACAAAGCTAAATACAGTCTTACCGTATGATCCAGCCATTCTGTTCCTAAGTATTTATCCAACTGATTTGAAAATTAATGTCTACACAGACCTGCTCATGAATGTTTATAAAGGCTTTATTCATAATCACAAAAATGTCCCTCAATAGGTGGATGGGTGAACAACTGCAGAACAGCCACATGATGGATATTTGATGTCTGCAATTAATGTGTTATGAAGCCAGAAAAGACATGGGTGACCCTTCAGAACATATTGTTAAATGGATGAATCTGCTCTAGAGAAAAATACATACTGTCAAGCTCCTTCATATTACATTCTGCAAAATGCAAGCCTTCAAAGACCAAAATCAGTTGAGCAGTTCCCAGAGGACAGCAGTGGGGAGATGGGTCTAGGCCGAGGCGGAACATGAGGGGTTGTTAATTCACTGACTATTCTGTAGTATACTGTAATCATGGCTACAAGACCATATGTTAAAACCCATAAAAATGATTATGCAGAGCAAACAATAACGAATTCAAAATCTAAAGATTATTTAGGAAATTGAAGGATCTTAGAATACAGCCCCACATTTGACTACATTGACTAGACTGTAACTATTACAAAGTATCAGACACAGCAATCTTGAGAATTAAAACCACTAAAGAAATGTTACATAAATCTTAACTTTAAGTAAATTTTGCACTAAACTCCTGGATGAATGCTCACATCAGCAGAACATAGATAAAACAAATTAACCGTACCAGTGTTTCTGAGTTTCTGAAACTCACAGGTTTCTCAGAATTTCCTTTCAGTTATGTAAGTCAGTTTTACTAACTGTTCTTCGCTGACTCACTAATTCTCACCATTGAGTTCAACATAATTTCTGCCTATAACTTGAAATCTTTTTGCCCATCATTGGCTCCTGTATAGCTGTTGGTCAACTCTATTGTAATACTTGATAGAATTCCCAATATTCAAGCTACGCTGAAACATGCCTCTCTTAATCACTACATGTAAAATCTGGAAACCAGACCAGTTTTAATGTTCCCTTTCCCATAGCCAACCCCTTGATTTAACTGAAAAGTTCTGATAAATTCTTCTGAATCCCCAAAAGCTAACTGAGTAGTTTCATAATGACACTATTCTGTTTCCACACCACTTTACAGTATGCCAAACATCCTGTTTACTCATCAAATTCTCCCATAAATATAGTGAAATAATGGTTACCTTACATGAGACTGAGTTCACACCATGCTAGCAGCTGCTAATCGTATGCTATTAACTGGAAATTTGAAGCCCTAAACCAACATTCTGCTACATCAGGTAGAAAACATTCTATTAATCTGTTTGAGAATTGTGACTAATGGGAGAAAGCAAAATTCATTTTTAAAAGTCATGTGAAAGTATCTTTATGTCTCTAACTAGTTTTGACAACAAAATTTCTTGCAACTAGTTCTTGAAAGTTCCTCAGCATAACCTTCTTTTTCTGGTTGTTCTTCCTTAACAATTGAGGTGCTTGTCCTGGAATGAATGTGGAAATTATTTGTCTGCAGGAGAAAAAATGTATTATTAATCCTTAAGTACAGTTGACTACAAAATTGTCTCATGCTTCTAACATTTCTACATTTATCCAATGGCCTTTGTTCTAATGGACACTGATCACTGCTTCTTTCTTGTTGGCCATGTTTACAGCACCTGATACCTAACTTCCCTGACAAAAACAACAAAATGAGTACTCACTTTATTAGTTATTATCTAGTCATAAACTTAGACCCTATCTCATGGTAGCTTTTGTTGTCAACAAGGAAGAAAGAACCTCTGGTGAGGAATTGCCTCCATCAGATGGATGTGTGGACATGTCTACAGACACTTTCTTGATTGCTAATTAATTGAGACAGCCCCAGCCCACTCTGGAAGGTCCCATTACTGGGCATGTGGTACTAGGTTCTGTGAGAAGAGCAAATCAGAGGGAGTCAACCAATAATCGGCATCCTTAGAACTCTCTACTTCAGTTCCTGCCTCTAGGTCCTTGCTTGAATTCCTGCCCTGACTTCCTCCAGTAATGGACTGTGATGTGGATATGTAGGTAAAACAAACCATTTCATCTCCTAGGTAGCTTTGGTCTGCACTTTACCACTGCAGCAGAAAGCAAGCTAGGACCCCCACTACTTTGCTGCTGCACTAAAATCCTTCTCTATTACTTCTCATGTGTCATGATCAACCCAATTTCTTCTTGTTTTTCGGTATTTGAACTCATTACTGAGCTTTTTGCATCTAGATTTTGTTTTGCATTGATTCATATTGTTTCACCCATGTTAGAACTTCCAAATTTATTATTTTGAAATACCATTAACAGTGTTATAGAGGACAGTGGAGAAAAGGTAATAGATTATTTTAAAATATTATTTTCAGAATATCTGTTTCTCACTTGGAGTAATTGTATTTTAGATGACAGAGAAAGCATTCTTTGTCGTGTGTAAAAATACATGCTGAGAACTTGGAGCACAGAGCATGCTGTGGCTTTCTCTTGATCCATAGGAAAATGACAAACTTAGTAGCATATAGCCAGCCGCTTCTATTTCAATATAGCCACCATTGGGATCCAGAAGTTCTAGTAGGGCCTGGTAGTGAAACTTGTCTTCTTTTATGCCCAGAGTCTCATATATCAGCCACACAGCTGATCAGGTTGCAAAGACTGAGGCCAGAGAGTATACTTCTAGAATAGCTTATGTCTTCCCATGGCTGGTACCTGGGCTGGGATTGTTCAACCCTGGGTTGCCCAGGACTATAAACAGAGTATCTCTATGTAGACAAAGGATGTAGCATGAGCTTCTTACTTTGTGGTTCCTAGGTACACAATGGATATCTAGGTATCAGTACATAATTTTGCTACTTGGTAATTGGACATGGAAAACTCTGCCTATAAATATGATAAACTAATGCAGGAAAGAAAAAAATAAATGGATATACCTCATAAACCAGTATCAAGCAAGGAAGAAAAATAACTGGTGACATGATTATAGCCTGAGCTTCTAAAGCTCATGAAACAAGATCTGTTCTTACTTGCAAGATGTCCAAGCCAAGTGGTCCACATTGAGGAGTGGTGATCAGGCTTGAGTTTCCATCAGCGTGGTGAAGTCCTCTGACATGGTAAAGTCCACCTAACTTTGTCATATTAGCATAGTAAGACTTGAAAGAAAATGTGTATTGTGGGATAGCATGCAATCAAGGAAGTCCAGAAGGCAAGAAATATGATGGGCTCCCTGGAATGACAGAAATTCTTATGCAGATAACCTGGAACAAGTCCCTAAGGCAACCAGAATGTAATTTAGCAGGGTACATTAGGTGTTACCATTCTCTCACGTGGTAAGGAATCTTGTCAAGGAAGGCAAAATAAGGTCAAATGGTGCATTCTAGCACCAAAATCAATTTATTTGTGGCTCAAGTAAGGAAGTCACATTTGACCCTATTTTGCCTTCACCACTAAGTCTTTGAAATCTTTTGTCCACTAGTAACCCACTTACTAGATGGTATAGCTAGAACATTAAACAACACACACACACACACACACTTTATTTCTTATGCATGTATTCCTGTGGGTATCTGGCTTTCTTTAAGATACTCTGAAGAATGACTTCTATAAAAAAAAAAACTACTATTTTCTATTTAGCCTGAGCTTCTTCAAATGTCTAATGAGGACATAATAAAAGCCATTGCTATCAGGGATAAAACAGTCATGCAGAAATCAGTTCTTAGCTTCCTGGTAAGGAGGTGGGAGTGCCTGGCATCAGTAAAAGCTCTAATACAATGAGAGTGAGCTTGGGATCAAATCATAGATGGTCTCATTGTCACAGTTTTGTTTGAACTTTATTTCCTCCTCATTATGCTTCTTCCTTCCTAATTCTTTTCTTTAGCTAAATTCTCCACTTCAAGAAACTTTCTAGGGACTAAGGAAGTGGTTCAGTAGGACAGAGTGATTGCTACACAGTCATGAGACCCCGAGTTCAATTCCCTAGTGCCCGCACAAAAAAAAAAAAACTGAGTGTGGCCATGTGTATAAGCCTGCAATTCCAGCACTGTGTGGACCGAGACACATGGGCCAATTAGGGCTTGCTGACTGCCAGTTCAGCCAGAGACCATATCTAAAAAGAACAAGGTCAAGGGTGATAGAGTAAGATACCATGCATCCTCCCCTGACCTCTGAGCAGATGTGTATATGTCTGTGTTCATACACTACACACACATACACGCAAGCACACATACCCCAAACCTACTGAGTCTATTTAGTGTAGCTCATGTGTGCACGTGTTTAGATGTGAGCAGTCGTAACTTATTGCTAGACAAAACCGATTCCTCCTCTTTCAGCATCCATTGATTTACTGCAGCTCTTCATCTACGAATGTGAGTGTGTGAGCTTTCCCCCATCCAGACTGGCATGTCAGTGGTGCAGTCATGATTCAGGTCTTATTTAGTAAAACACGTTGCTATTTCATGGGTGTGTCATCCCTCTCATGTTTAGAAGACGCTACCTCATAGGAGGCAATCTGTTCCTCAAGCCCTTACAGTCTGTTCAACCCTTCTTCTGTGATGTTCTGAGTCTTAGGTTACAGGGGTTGCATTGCAGATGTATCACCTGGGGCTGGGCACCCCATAATCACTTGTTCTACATATTTTGATCAGTTATGGCTCTCTGGAATAGCCTGTGGGAGGGGGGAAAGCTTTTTATGAGGAAATGAGAGCTACATGCTACACTTATCTGTAGGCATAAGAATAAGCATTTGGAAAGTAGTTAGAAACCATATTGATGTAGAAATAGCAGAAGTAGATTCTGTTTTATGGGCTATGACCCTTCCAACCACAGGCAGTTGGTGAAGTTGGCAGTACTGGGTATGAATTCCCGCCTATGGAGCAGACCTTGGATCCAGTCAGACAGCTGTTGGGTACCACTCAAAATGCAAATGCTACTATTGCACCTTTGGGTAGATCTTGCAATGCTGGTCATTGTTGTGGTTCAGAGGCTTTACAGCTAAGTAGAGCTATTGATTGCCTTTCTTTCCAGGCAGATTGCACAAAATGTATCAGCTAAATTATAAACCTCTCTGTCCCTAATCAGATCATCAGGTTAACTCTGATAAATGCATCTATTTGACCCTAAGGAAAACTGCATTCAGCATATCAGTGGTCGGAGAAGGACTTTCTCAAACACCAATTATTTTTCCAAAATAATTAAGTCACAATGGGCAAGAACATCACCCACAGCACTTATTTGGGCTCTCCATACAGGTAACCACAGCAGTGGTCTGAAGAGTAGCTTGGGGGCCTGTGTTATTCTGTTTTCAGTTCTAGAGTTTCAGGTCTGTGCAGCTTGCAACAGACTGACTACCTTCTGAACTCCCCTGATACAGCTGAGCTGAAAAACCAGCTCATTTCAACAGGTGCAGTGCTCAGCCCTGTTACCAGGCAGCACCTGAGGAGAGAGAAAAACATGGAAGTAGTTCAACGATGCTAGTGTGGGTGGAAGTCCTTGGGAGCCTTGTTAAAAGAGCGGCCCCTGAACCTGATCTGTAGAGATGCCGAATCCACGGACCTAGCATGGGCTGGGCGTCTGTACGTTAGCACACACACACATATACACACACACATTTTCATGGAGACTATGGTAAAGGCAGTCTGTGAACAAGGCTATGGGATGCTCTGAGTCGTGAAAATGAGCTAAGTGCTCCAGCCAGCATGCCCCCATAGCAAGCAGTGTGTCTCCACTATGCCAAGCAGCACGTCGTATTAATGTGATTTGTTTATATTTTGTTTGACTAGACTATGAGCTTCTTGAGGGCATGTCTTGGTCTATTAATTTTATGTTCCCAATGCCTGGAACAGTGACTTTAATGAAAGATAATCTAAGGCTGAGGCCACAAGTGCCAAAGGAATGTTTCCCACTAACTAAAAGAGATAAAAGAGTGTAATAATGTAATTAGAATCCACTGTTTGCCTAGTAGTCCCTTGTTAAAATTTATTATCCTAGACCATACCTGAAATTGTCTTCTGACCATTGAGGAAATATCTGTTCTTTTCCAAAATAGCCAAATGGAACAAATAAAACTATTAAAAATTATCTAAATAGACAAAAAAATTGAGGACAAAAACTGAGCACATTTGATCTACTCTTGTTCCCCATATCTCCAGAAATAATTATGGATTGGTTCACAAATAGAGACAGGTCTGGATACTTAGTCACTCTCACATGTTTTTAAACATGACCATCAACAATCGAGATTTGGGACTTCTAAGATCATCATTGACTCATTTATTCATCCGCCATACTCAAGTCACCTCCCTAAGCAAACCCTGCTCATTTACAATGCCAAGGCTCTTGATGACCCATTTTTCTTCTTTCTTTCCCTTTTTTCTCCTCACTCAGCTTTTCACTCTAACATCCTCTTCCCTTCCCTTCCCTTGATCACAGTAGAAAATCACTCTGCAGCTGAGCATAGCATCAGCGCTTTTGCCTTGCTGCATGGCCTCAGCCTGCATTCATCCATTAGGGGGCTCTTTCCTTCATTTTTTGATAGTCTCTTCATTACTCTAAATCCTGGTGATCTCATATAATTTATCATCATGGACCATACTAAAACATTTCTTATAATGTCATAATTACTGTCCCCTCTCTTCCCTTCAAATCCTCCAACATGTATCTATAACAATACTTGGTCTGCAGTAAGTACCCAATAATTTGATCATTGAGTCAATCAAAGCTGTGTATGTCACTACATACCAGGTTGTTAGACAAATAGATCAAGGCTATGTTCCCATGAGCCTTACAGAGCACAGGCAGCAACCAGTAAACACACACTATAATTCCAAGTATTTAGAAACACCAGAGTATGGGAAGAAGACAGAGATTGATGAAGACTGTAGTTTAGGTAAGCTGGTCTGGTATTGAAGAAAAGAGTAGTTAAAAAGAGTTGATAAAAATAGAAAGTAAGATATAAAATCTCAGACCCTACAACCATGTTCAAGCTATGACTTGAATTTATCTATGAAATTGATTAATTATGTGATTTTTTGGGGGGGTGAAATACCTTTCCTTGAATTAGTTATGATGTTGGATTAAAAACACTGTCTTTTTTGGAGTTTTGTGGATGAATATGAAAGTAGTTAGTTTGTCAGTAAAGTCTACAACACAATGTCTGAATGTGATGGATAATACTTGGCTGCTAATGTTTTCATCTGGGGGTGGGATGATGGGCCAGGAGCCGGTCGTAGGAGTGTTCCTGGAAGGTACAATGAAGAACCGGCCGAGCACTGTGGCTGCCTGGAGGAGCTTTTGGAAGACTGGAAGGAAGTGAGTATTGAGAAACATTGCTAGGCTGCCCATGTGATGAGTGTGCACTCATGAGGTGGCGGGAAGCACTGACAAAGTCCAAAGGACCTGATCAGTAGTGAGTGGAGGCAGTCCTTCCACTGTAGGAGACGGCAAATACAAGCTAACAGAGATATAAAAGAGACTGATCCTGAGTGTGTACTGATGGCACTCACTTGGCTGGGATTTCCAGACAGTCTTTGGTTTCTGTACTTGCCCAGAATTCTCTCTCTTGTTTCTACACTGAGAAACACAGGCACACTTCTAGTGAGTCTGCCTTTTCTCTTGTAGTGCAATGAGGTTGGGGTTCAGACTTTTTGGGTTTGCTTTCTATTGTCTGAAACCATCAAGAACAACAAGAGTACACCTGTGGTGGCTACGTCTATTGGGGTATTGTTAACAGCTTGTTTATTTTAGTGGCTGAGGAGATGGTATTCCATCAAGTGCCTTCCTTGAAAGCATAAAGACTGAGTTCCACCTCCAGCACCCATAGGAAAGCCATCCATAGAGGGGTAAGCAGCACTTACTTCACAGCAGATGTGTAGGTAGCTGGATACCACATCTCATAGAGCTGTGGTAGCCTATCTTTGCCATGGCCTGAGTCTGCCTCTATAGATTTCTTCTTGAAAATATTTATAGTTGACTTTGGCTCAACCTTCGGAACTTCCCATTTCCCTTTGCATTCCTCTCCAGACAGTCTCACCAGCAATCAGTGTCAGTATCTGTCTCCTTAGGAAAACCACCCAAATCTACTGTTGTTCAATAGCTATAAACCATCTCCAAAGTTAATGGCTTAAAGCAACAAGAGTGAATTGTTTGAATTTGGGGTCTGAAGTCAGAAGTAGGTTGACACAGCTGTATTCTTTCTTTCTCAGACTGCAGAGGAGAACGTGGAGGCTGTCTGCTTCCCTTGGCTCATGACCCTGTCCTCTACCTTCAAAGTCAGCGGGAGAGCTTCCTCAGGTTTCCCTTTGACTTTCAACATTCTGCCTTTTTTGATCTTCTCGTTTCTTTCTTCTTTCTTTCCCTTATAGAGACTCTTCAGTTGATTTCTGGAAATGTTCAAATAATCTAAGAAAATCTATCTCAAGATTTTAACTTGATCACATCTATAAAATATTGTGTCGTTTAAATAAATACAC
This sequence comes from Peromyscus nudipes, assembly GCA_902168325.1. Lineage (NCBI taxonomy): Eukaryota > Metazoa > Chordata > Mammalia > Rodentia > Cricetidae > Peromyscus > Peromyscus nudipes. The sequence goes on from CABHPH010153748.1 coordinate 16,571, forward strand.
AGATCTTGTGATTACAGTGGAATACCTTTGAAAAGCATTATTCTGTCTACCAAACTAACCTTAATTTTTCTCCCAAGTAGTAAATTATGTAAAGTTGTCCAAGATTCTGTGGCTTCAATTTCCAACCTTACTTAAAAGCATTTAAAATACAACACCTCTGCACACACAGTGAAGAATCCTGCTCTTTCTATTGCAAGTAAATATGCATGGCCATTACCCCAGTCTTCAAGACAAGGATATGTGATACACAGAGAAGACAGTGTTCAAGAAAGTGAGCCTTTGGGGGAAATTATCTAGGTCCACATTCTGGGCTACATATTTAAGTATCCACTAGCCAAGTTCTTTTAACAATAGTACATCTCAGATCCTCATCTTAACATAGGAGTAATAATGATACCAGTTGCCTTTGGGAAGGACACAGTGAGTATTTAATAACTTGTAGCTATTGTCCTCATTGTCTATATTGACACAACAGGTTAGGTTTGCCATAGAAACAAATAAGCACTGGAGTATGTTGTAACAGATTTTGTCTGGTTGGAGGGTGGATTTTTGTTGTTGTTGTTGTTGTTCTTTGTTTTTCTTTTTTCTTTCTATTTATTTATTATTTATTCTTTGTGTCTTTCACATCATGCCTCCCAATCCTGCCCATCTCCCTCCCACCAAAAAAATAAAACAAAATTTGAGAGAATAAATGGGGTGGGGAAGAAAGAAAAAAATGGAAGGAGAAAATCTCATCATGGAAGCTGCAGTGTGACACAGTGAGTCAGTCATGCAGTAAACTGCTTTATCCATAAATTTTTACATGCAGGTGTTTACCGCAAAGAATCACTGGTCTGGTTCAATGCTGCTGGTCTCTGCTGCACCATCGATGCTGGACCCTCACTGGGACTCTTCCTGGACATCCTTTTGCTGCTGCGTGTCATGGAGATCCTTCAGCCTGGGGTGCGCAGAACTGGCCCCCATGCCCCGTGCTCCAGCAGATCACAGATCACAGATAGGGTGGATGTTGGGGTGGGCCAACACATAACCCTGGTTCTGGGTCTGGTTAGTTGCAGGGTTGGTCAGCCCACCAGCTCTCCCCTGTCTTCCCCACCAGGGTGAGCTCTTCAGCATTGCCCTGGCTAGTTCACCTCTTGCAGAGGTCAACAAGGGATAGGGCCAGTTCTCCAGCTTTCATGTCCTCAGGGTCGTTCTCCCATATCTATACCTTCAGGGACAGCTCTATTGTGATACCCAGGCAAGGTGCAAGGCCTGCTCTCCAGAATGTTGTAGTTGGTAGAGGGCAGGGACAGCTCTCCCACTCTTATGACCTCAGGGCCAGCTCTCCCACCTACCTCAGGCATTGATGTGGGGGGATTTGTTTGTTTGTTTGGTTGGTTGGTTGTTTTTATGTCATTTAAGTCTCTTGTGGGCCAGCAGGGCTCTACTCCCTACAGGCATTGAAGGACTAGGCTGAAAGTGAATTCACCTTCTCCAGTATTAAAGAGAAAGAGGGGATATGGACTCTAGAAAGCCATGCACTGGAGGTTAAACATGCACGCAAGAGTTAAGACACTTTACTTCTTCCTACAACTTCTTATTGCAAATTAATTGCATGACCACATCCAATCACAAGAAGACAGTGTACCTTCAATGTTAAGAGAAGATTAAAAACTATTTTCCTAATAGCATTAGAAATACTCTATCATCCAACTGAGTCCTTATTAGATTACCTTTGTATCTCAGTCAAATCTTCATTTCAGCCACTGTTTCTATGTCTGTATCTTTAAATGATGCCTCCTTGGACTATTGCAATAATCTTATTGATTTTATTATCTCTGCTTTTCTGTATTTCTAAGGCATCCTTCAGATTGATAATATGATTCTAATAGTATGAGTTCTTTCCCCAGCACTGACTGATAACAAAGCATTCTACTTAACAGTTGCTGCCCTGCCCTGACCCAGGGCAAGCAGACACAGATTCAGACAGACATGTTCTTTTCACGATAGGTAACAAGAACATTGCTTAAACTTTCTATGCCTCTGCACAGTTTTAAGGATTAAGAAAGAATATTTTTATGTTACATATTTCTTCTTATGAACTGTGATCCTATCACAGTTTAGTAAATTTTAGTTCTGTTCTTCACAGATTAAAGAAAAGCTAAGAACTTCTTAGCATGACTTTCAAACCTTCCTTCCATGCTTGAGATCACCTTCAATTTTGACCCTCTTCCTCTGGTCTCACTTCCTGAACTTCATGTTGCTATTGTTCCATTGGCTTCCCATGAACACAGCATAGAGTCCTGGTCTGCTTTTACAGACTGACCCCACAAGAAATTCTCCCACTAACCTAGAAAAAACTCCCTCAAGAGTTCAACCCTACCAGAATCATCCATGGCCGCTCAGGGAATGATAGAATGACCCACTTTTTCCTTTGTGAATTTGTTGAATCCCTTTCTTCTCCTATGTGTAGACCTGAGTAGTCTTTGTATCCACAGCAAGGCTCACAACTACAGTAGTTTTAATCGGTAAACCAGATCTGGACCCAGCCCTTGGGGCTGTGTCTTTCTGGAGATTCCCGGATGCTGAAATATTTGATGAATAAAATCTTTCAAATGAAGTTGATGAAAGACTTGTTTAGTCCTCCCCCTCCCCTCTGGGTTTTCTTAGGGTCTACATATCTTGTTTAAATTGCTTCAGTTGGTTAGCGTGAAGCTCTGATAAGGACTTTACAAATGCCAAAGTCAGAGAATTAACTCCTGCCTCCCAAAGTCACATTCCAGTTTATATGGCCCAGAATCAAGCTCTGAACAGCAGGACTATATTGTGGCTGTGTTTCGCTGTATGTTAAAATATGTGTTGGGGAAGGACCAGACTCCCAGCCTGTATAACTACAAACATTTCCTTCAAATTGCCAACAATATGATCCACCCCCCTAAATACACACACACACACACACACACACACACACACACACCCCACAACACACACAAAAACAAAGCTTTAAAGCAAGGTATTTTCCCAACTTGAAATGGAATAAAATATAACTACCCCAGCACTTTTTTTTTTAATTAGCCATTGAAATGTGCCAAGAAAATGAAAATGTACTCCTCAGTCCCAAGTGATACCTGCTCTGTGAAGCCTCACCCGTTTCACAGTGTTCAGTGTTCCTGGTGGGAAATCTCATTTAATCATTTGCGTTTCCAAGGGCAGGAGCCAGCAAGGTGTGGAGAAAGGTCTCCATCTCAGATGTCTGACAATCTCTGGTTACAATGATGCTTTTGTCACTTACTAAGGGACTCCTTAGCCATGCAATGTAACCTCTCTAAGCCTTAATTACCTCATTGGTAAAATGGAGATGGGGATGTATATTTCATGAGGTGGTTCTGAAGGTTAGGGAGATGGTGGATGTTGGGCGCTTAGCGGGCATGAGGCATTAAGAATAAGAAGGTTTATATTGTTATTGGTACCTGTAGCCATCCCTGTGCCTTCCCTTCCCAAAGCCCAGATGCCCCTGGAAAACAGCAATGCTTTCTTGAGAATGGTGATTGCTTCAGTCACTGCCTAGCACAATGATTGGAAAATTCTTGTTTATTGGGTAATTTATAAACTCTGGCCATTTGTGAGTCATCCAGGCTTTCTTTGATACCCATTATCTACTTGGTAGTGAGTTCCTCTGATCTCACTGCCTGTCACTTCTCATTGAATGGTGACCCAAAGCTGGCATTTAGTAAGTGGACTGCTATTTGAATTGGTATTAGAGGATTAGGTATTTAAATATGGTAAATGAGATATGGATTGAAGATCCTTTGCTACAGAAATACTATTTTATATTCAACTTGGAAAAAATGACATTAAATCAAAACATTTCAGCAAGGACCTCAAAATGTCCCTTAAACTTAAAATATATTCATCTTTTTCTTCGGATTTTCTCTGCTTGGGGGACTGTGTTCCTAAGCAAAGAGCCTGCTAAGGAATAGTATTATCTCTTTCTTTCTTTCTTTCTTTGAATAAATGTGTATGTCCTTTCAGAGAGTATGAATAGACAGATAGTAAAAAGTAATTGTAAAATCAGAGTAAATTTAAACTGAAGAGGCACAAGTTCTCCATTTTATAGGGTCAATAAATGTAAAGGGACAAAGCTCAGTTTGGGTACTTTTGGGCTGCGATCAATAAAAAGCCTCCATCCTTTATTAGGCAATGTCAGCTGCAGTCAACACTGTCAACAGGTCATTTGCTCTATCAGTGAAGCAAATCATCACTGCACACATAGTAGAGGCCTGCAGCTTTCACTCCTGCCTTGAATATGAAGTGAAGAAAAGGACAACAGATAGATACATAGATACAAGATAGACACCTACAAACAGGTAGGGAGGTAGACGATAGGTAGATAGATGATAGATGATTAGATAGATAGATAGATAGATAGATAGATAGATAGATAGACAGACAGACATATAGATACATAGATACAAGACAGACACCTACAAACAGGTAGGAAGGTAGATGACAGTTAGGGAGGTAAGTAGATGATAGGTAGATAGATGATAGATGATTAGATAGATAGATAGATAGATAGATAGATAGATAGATGATAGACAGATAGATAGATAGATAGATAGATAGATAGATAGATAGATAGATAGACAAGCAGGCAGGCAGCTATTTTCTTTTCCTTTAGAAATAAAAATCCTGAAAGAGATAAAGGAGAGTGAATCTTTGAGTTAACACAAAGGACTTAAAAAAACTCATTTCCTAAAACGAAAGAGAACTCTGTCTCTATAGAATGTACTCAGTCATACCCTTCTGAAACCTACTTATGAAATCCAAAAACCGATGATAACCATTTTGGCAATTACAACCAGTAGTGCCCAAAGTGGTTGATACAACCCACCTAGAAGAGAGTAAATAAATTTTCTTTTTTTAAATTTTATTTCAAAGCCAATTAAAACCAAGAGGCTTAAGGAGAAGAAGGAAAAAACGGAAAGGAGTGGGAATTTTTTAACCCAGGCAGTATATAAGCGACACAAACAGCAGCGGCCACCCTGGACCTGCTCAATAAACACTGGTTAATCGTCTGATCTAGCGACAGAAAGCTGAAGACTGGCTACTGGACATACATACTTAAGAGCAGATAGGCTTTTACCTGTGGCCAGAAAGCCTACGGGACCCAGTGAGGCAGGGGATGCCACTGCACGGAGGCCACACACAGTCTCCCAGCCTTCCATATTTATTAGTCATCCAGGATGGCAGAGCTCAGAGAAGCAGGGCCAGAAGACACCTTGGTTGAGGGAAAGACTGGCTAGCTTATTGCAGTCCTGGGTAGAAGGGTTCTTTACCCACACAAGAATCTTTTAAGTCTGTTTGGCAGGGGATCTTCCAGCTGTCAAAACTCTTCCTTCGCTTTCCTGGGTACGTGCCAAACCAGAAATGTCAGTCGGAACCTGCTCCTTGCTATAGTATAGCTCTCATCCACCTTTGGCTTCTGGGACTGGGGCATTCTGGGAAGAATCTATTTCCACGGGGCCACTGCCTACCAGCTTCAGGTCCAAGTAGAGTAAGAAGGACCAGAGAGCAACCAGTAATGCCCGGCAGTCCTGCTGTGTGAAACGAAGAAGGTGCAGAAGAAAGGGTCAGGAGGGAAGAAACAGCTTTGCTCTCTCCCATTTGCTTCGAAAAGATTTCTCTTCTTGGAAGCTAAACCCAGAGCAACCTTGGCTACTGAGGGAACAGCTGTGGTAGCTCTTTGAGGATGGCCCTGTTCCAGAACTCAGGCCTGGCAATCCAAGGAACAGCTCTAGCTTTTGGCTCTGAACTGATCATCAGGAGACTGAATGTTCAACTGGAATAAATAACACTCTGGGGCTGTTGCTTCAGGTGCAAGCCATCCCTACTAAGTTTAGAGATGTTAAAAACACCTACCTTGGTTTTAGTTTCACCATAACCAAAAGCAACACAAATACAGACTTTAAAAATCCTTTTGGAGACTTCGATCTCCAAGTACTGGGAGTTGGGGATTCACACATATAATTCCCATTAACACTAATAGGAGTTGGAGTGTGTACGCCAATTCCCTTGTGTTGAAATGAGTCCATAACCATATGGATACTAATAAATACATTTTAACTTCAATTTTATGCAGATTTCATGTGATATTTTATACAACACTTAGCAAACTCTTTGCAGACAAGGATTACCTCTATTAATTCCTGCCAGAGGAGACACATATTTTACAAAATCTTCGTTTCTGTATAACATTCATCTCTTTTATTCAGAAGAAAAGGTTGACTTAAATATCGGAACCATTTTTAATCTGTTCACCTAATGTTAAGGTGTTAAGATTTTTCAAGTGAAAAAGTGTTCTTTTTTTTTTTTGGTAGTTCGTTTGTTTGCAAACAGACCTTCTTTGCATACCACAACCTCTTGACCTTGCTGAAATGTTTTTTTTTTCCTTCCAGGTGGGTGTAATTTTAAAATTGATAAGCATGACACAACCTTTATATGATGCTTTACTGCCACCTCCTGGAAAAGTCTTTGAAAGCAAGAGGTGAGGAAATCGAACTTACTCTTCTTTCCTAAACTCAGAAACAATTGCCTGGAGATTTTAATAAAAAGTGCAATAAATAAATCAAATAATTAATTAATTTTGAAATAATTGGAACAAACAAGAAACCTATCCAAAAAAAGAAAGTTTTCATATTTGGAGTTTGGTTAAAAAAATGAACAAAAGAGGGAAAATGGGTCAAGACAGGAATAAATAGGATTTAGACTGATATGACTTTTTTTGTGTGCGTGAGATACTTAAAATTTAGGCACTTTTAGCATGTTTTGTGGGAAATCTTTAAAAGAAAAATCCTCCCGAGATAATTTTACATGAAAATTAAATCAAGAGTTAAGCTAGATTACTTCAAAATTCCACAAAATATAAGTAACCAATGTCACATTGATTCAGGATTCACTAAGAGGGACTCCAATATGAGGAGCAAGAGATGTGTGATTTAAATAGATTTAAATAATAATAGGGTTGACTTTTAGAAATGAAATTCCATCTCAGAAACACATTCAAAACAGCACATATGGTGTTTGAAAAAGAAAATTAAATTTTAAAATTTTAATTACCTTGAGCTCAGTACAGAATAAAATGCAAAGATAAAATCCTCACAAGAAGCAAGTGTTGATTTATCTGAACCTAACAAGACAGCTTCCAACAGAGTGCCTGGAGTCTCTAAAGACCTGAATTCTGAAAGGCTGGTTCCTCAGGTGAGTGTTCCCAACTCTCTGAAACATGGCTCAACACCTGGATCCACAGCCAGGCCTGGCCTCGTACACAGGGCCTTTTTGGAGTCAAAAGAAAGGAAATCCTTGCAGTTTCCATAGATCTCACTCAGAGAAACAGCCTCTAGTAAGAGTTCTTCAAGGGATTCTTCACTGAATTTGAATGTGAGGTTTGGGGGCATGTGCCTTTAAAAACGAAATGGAAGCCATTAGGTTTCATCACAGTGGGTTCTATAACTGCAGAGAGACAGAATTTTAAAATAGTTTCATTTAGTCCTTTGCAGATTTATTAGAATGTTTCTTGAAAATTAAACTATTTTTGTAATGTCACTGGAACCAGAAGATGAAATTTAAAAAAGAAAAAACACAAGGCATTTTTTATACGCCAACCTTGAAAAGAGAACAAACCAGAATTTAGAATATTCAACATTTTCTAACTGAATTAGGTAATTTATTTTATGTACATATCTGAATATTCTACAAGAGCATTTTGCACTTATATGTACCAATACCTGTATAGAGACATACAGAGGAAACATTATATGTACTAATATATATACAAATACATATACAGGAATCTTTTAATCCTGTCAACTCAAAGCAAGTTTTGGTAGTCCACTATAACCAGTCTTCCAGATTCCAGGGAATATTATTATAGCTGAGGAGCACTTGGAACAGCTGCAGAGTGGGGGCTTATATATTACATTAAATCATACTGAGATCATTTATTTTTTCCACGGTTAAAGAAACTGCTGGAAAAAGAATAAAAACTGTTTCTATAAATACCACCAAAGAAGACAGTTAAAATGAATACACGGATTTTTTCCCCCTTAAACCAGGATTTCAATCATTTTTATGTCCATTCCACAAGAAAGCCCTAATATTATGGGTTCTTTTCACAGTCTCAGGTGCTCTTCGTGTTATCTCCTTGATACACATGCCCAGCTTCTATTAAACACTAATGGGGAGTCCACACAGACATTCCGAGGACACAGTAGCCCTGAGCAGCATTTGCTCCTCAGATAGGACTATGGATTGTGCTTTCAAGATGCGCTTTAGCAGTGCAGTAAAATGGACTGTGTTTCCATTAATGGACCTTGGGAAAACACGCTGGCTAGTACTCAGATTGTATGCATGGAGTACAAAGGAAGTCGGCCTCCAACCACCACCGACTGAAATTGCCTTATGACAAGATACGAGCTGACTAACTAGCCCCCAATAGGTGTACTGTATGTGTCTCTATAACTCAACACCACACACTACTCCGTGTGAGACAGTGATGATTAACTTCCGATTGCCTCAAGAACCAGTGAGTACAAATGAAAGTTCACTCACATGCGAAGCCTCCACGGTAGTGTCTCTAAGCTCCATCTCCACTCTGCACCCCTGATTTCAAGCTGTCACAAATCTCCCTAGGTCTCCATAGACACTTCTGAAAATGGCAGAAGCTGGAAATACAAAGCAAAGTAACTTAAAGCAAAGTCACGGTGCTGTCTGTCCAGTTCTCCATTGCCTGTCTGGTTTCTTCTGTCCACATCCATTGCTGGGAGGTCATAAAAACATGTCTCAGGATCACAGCTGAGAGTACTCTTGGGGGAGCACATCAGAATCTAATTCTCCAACGCAGTATAGTCACTGTTCTTGGAGTTCTCTGGAAACCATGTTACAGCAAAGAGTAAAAAGTAGAATTTTCCAGCCGGGCGGTGGTGGCGCACGCCTTTAATCCCAGCACTCAGGAGGCAGAGCCAGGCGGATCTCTGTGAGTTCGAGGCCAGCCTGGACTACCAAGTGAGTTCCAGGAAAGGAGCAAAGCTACACAGAGAAACCCTGTCTCGAAAAACCAAAAAAAAAAAAAAAAAGAATTTTCCTACCCAGGTCATAGGACAGTATTTAATGCACACAGACCTACTCAAAGCCCAGAACAAAAGTATCCTTCACGTTGTAATAACTCCTCCTCATTCTAAAAATTAGGAGCTGACACTAGTTCATAAACCCTAATAGAAGATGTACAACACCACTGTGCCGCTGTTTTTACCTACATCACATCCTCTCTCTCTCTCTGTCTCTCTGTCTCTCTCTCTCTCTCTCTCTCTCTCTCTCTCTCTCCCTCTCTCATCTCCTGTTCCAAACTCCTTTCTCTTTCAGGAGTAATCAAGGAAAGTCCTACTCAGTTCAACAAATATCAATGGAATAGAGGTGCTTAAGTCTGACCATATTTGAGCTTCCTCAAATAAGTACTATTAGAAGAAGTTCAGAAGGTCAGAATTTGTGTAGCCTTGGGTTGGATCTCCATAACCACACATATCAAGAGAGCATATCCTGACTAGAAGTTTCCTTTTCCTTCTAGAGAAGAAGAAACTCTCCAAGCAATAGGCTAAGTTTTCACCCCAAGACAACATTTGTGAAATCTCTTCACATTGCCTGTCCCCATGTCCATCATCTCCATCCTGAGCTGCTGTGTGTGGTGTTATGTTTTTTTTTTTTATTTTCTTGGGGAAATGACTAGAAATCATTTATTTTATTTGGCTTTATTTACTTTATGATGCTTTTTCCCAGTCCCTGAGGCAAGCATCAAGTTTAAGTTGTATATACTGATCTGGACCTTGGAAGGCATATAAACCTGAATCATTTGCATAACGAGAGTAGTTTAATCAGCAGATGTGGATACAGGGCAGTGTATGTAGTATAAAACAAGAAGAGAAAATTACTTCAATTCAAGCCAATGTTTATCAAGTAGGTAGGGAATAACAAATCCCAAGAAAGTGACAAAGAACAAGTGGCCAGAGAAGAATGTAATGATGAAGGAACCAAGAAGGTTCAGTCAGAGGGACAGCATCCTTCCCAAATTTCATGTAAACCACTGCTAACTGTTTAAAGTATTTAGGAAGACAAGGGACATTTACAGTTTTACCATTATTGTTTCAATGGAAAGATGAGGTCAGAATCCTAACAGGACCAAATTGATGAGTAAATTGGGAACAATAAGATGGAGAATTTCAGACAATCATGTTGGTAAGTTAAGACAGAGTTAAGGAAGATGGCAGGAGTCTAGGAAGGGGCAAGGGCTGACACAGTTAAGGAAAAAAGCAAATTATACAGACAATTGATCTGCTTTTAGGACACACTTTGGTTACTGTAATAGAGGAAAGCAAAAAGAAAGGAAATTTAAGATATTGGCAGGAATGCCCTTGCAATGACGGATATGGAATTAATTTCACTAAAAGAGGTGTCAAAGGTAGCTATCGACAACAAGTTGGATGGACAGAGAATGAGAACTGATACAAATGGTACTGGACAGCTGCAAAAAAGGTGGTTGAGTAAGCTGAACACACAAATAGATGTGGTGGAGTCTGAGGCTTGGTGTATACATTTCTGGCAAAAAAGAAATACAAACGGTGGCATGATATTACAAACTGTCTTGTAAAGTGCAGGAGGGCATCAGGAGAAATGCAGGGTACAGTGTGAGAAGTCAGGGTTCACCAGAGTTTGTCCCTTCCATGAGCTCTGAAGAGGCACAAATGACAGGAGAGTATCAAGCTGCAAGTCCCCAACAAATCAGTTTGAGCTGAGATGGTTAATGTTTGTTAAGAGAACATGAAAAAGTAAGGGGGATACTGACTCCTGGTCTTCAGTTATGTCAGGAGAGAAAAAGGAGAAGTGGGTACCAGTGGTGTCCCAGGAAGGAGGCAGTTGTTAATTCAAACAAGATTGAAGAAACTCTGGATCAAAAGGTTGAATGCAAAGTAGAGGCTGCCAAGGATAGAGAAGCAGATTTACAGTAAATAGTTTATTAGAGTAGTAGTGTAGCCTAGGCATTCAGTGCAGATCAGCCTGGAGGACATGGGGTCTGAGACCCCAGATGACCAGGGAGCAGACAGAAAGATCTTTAGCTTATGAAAACATAATTGGCAGTGTGCAGTAGTAAAATAATAGTCTTGCTCAGGTGTGTGCTTGTTTTATATAAGCATCCTAGAGGTCTAGGACACTACATATCATATGGTTTGTTTATGGAAACTCAGACACCATCAAATGCACATTCCATAGGGCCTATTAGAACACAAACGGTGAACTCAGTTACTAAGCTTTCTGGATGATGGTCAACTGTAATAGAGGATGATAAGGGACATAATAACTTCAAAGATGTTGGCAGGTATAATCTACCTAGACATCTAGGGTAGAAAAGAAAGCAGGTACATGGATTTCAAAGAAATAAAAGTATGGGATTATATTCAACTTTATGCATGATTAATTTAAACATAGAGTTGAACTCTTTGGCATGTAAGCTTGGTCTGAAAGCTTCCAGTTTGGGCTTAGTGCTCAACCATAGCAAAATGTTGCTCCCAGATAAGTATCATGAAATATGGTTTAAAATGTAGTATTTCTTACAACAAAGCCTCTTTTAATTAGAGGGGAAAGTACTTCCCAGGAGACTCAGCAGGCTGCGAGTCAGATCTCAGTGACCATGATTGAGTCACATGCTGTTGCCCTTGCCTCAAGGATGCTTCAGGCATGTTTCTGGGAACAACTCTGCCTTTGTACAGGGAACTTGGTGATAGTGTTAAAGAGGAAATGAGAGGGAAAAGGTGAATGACTAATGAATGAGTCACCAGGATAAACTACTTCAGGAGAGCTGGAATTGTAAAGGATGTGTGTGTGCTGTACGTGTATATAAAATATTCATAAAAATATCGAGGGTACTTTGGTTTTCTTTTCTAAGCTTTACTTTTTATTTTATGTGTATGAATATTTTTCCTGAATATATGTATGCATACCCAATGGTACCTGTGCTCATGGAGGCCACAGAAGGGTGTCAGATCCCCTGGAACTGGAATTATAGACAGTTGGCCCACCATGTGGGTGCTGGGAATTGGACCCAGGTCCTCTGTGAGACTAACAAGGGCCCTTACTACTGAGCCATCTCCCTAGGCTTCTCTAAGCTATTTTTAAGTAACTCTTTCCAGTTTGCTATGCCTCCATTTTTTTAATGAGACTTATTATTCCTTACAGAGACTTCTAATGTTTTTGGGTGTTTTGGTTTTCTTTGAAAACTCTGCCAACCTTTTTCTTCATAGTTTTTTTTTGGGGGGGGTTTATATCATGCATAGAAAAGCTGTCCTCTATCAAAGATTCTAAAATATTCCCTTCTATTTTCTTCAACTGTTGTTGGAATTTTACTTTTTAATATGAAATGCATTGCTCTCGCTACAATTGATTTCAGTGAAGTATGGATTTTCATTACGATCCCCCCGACCACCAAAGGCTAACTAGTTTTCTTGGCATCATTTGTTGAATAGCCAACCTGTTATTCATGAAACTGAAATAGCACATTAACAAAAATGCTAAAAATTCATATAAAACTAAAACTGGCTCCAAACTTCTCTTCTTTCATTTTTGTTCTATTGATCTTGCTTTTAGTCCAATGTTTTAAAATATGAATGGAAAGACAAAGAAGAGTGAATATAAATGTGTGGAGTCAGTCCAAACGCCTGCGGGATTATAGACCTCATCCACTTTTTAAATAAAGGCAGGCAATCTCTTGCATGGACAAGAAGGTCCACACTGGCAGTGAGAAAACATGAATTTGTCTGTCCTTCTCTTTGTCAGCCCAATTCAGCCTCAGGCTCAGATCATATTTTGCTTGCAGTTTCCAGCACACTTTGGCGTGGAAGGCAGATACTTTTCATCCAACATCATTCTATATGGCTGGCATACACTATTCTATGCATGGAAGAAGAGTAATGGTTTAGATAGAATCTGGAGTTTCATTAACTAAATATTCAAACACAAAGATAATAAGTATAAACATGGGTAGAGAGCAGTCCCTGGAGCAGTCTTCTAGGGACTTTGAAATAGTTAGGAAGCTCTCTGGATATGCCACATTCAGTTAAGACCCAAGTTGGGATCAGGAGCTTGTCAAGACCAGCCTGCATGTGGAATACTAGTGAGTCAATATGTTTTATGTTTTTAATTGAAATAAAATTGCATCACTTCCTCCCTCTAGCCCTTCCCAGATCCTCTCCCTCAAACCCCAAACCCCTCCATGCCCTCTACTCTCAAGTTGACGGCCACATTTTCTTTGTAACATATATGTTTGGTGGTGTCAGGAGGTGTGTGTGTGTGTGTGTGTGTGTGTCTGTCTGTCTGTCTGTCTGTCTGTCTG
>CABHPH010153749.1:2481-31674 GCA_902168325.1 Peromyscus nudipes
TTTTTTTTTTTTTTTTTTTTTTTTTTTTTTTTTTTTTTTTTTTTTTTGCAGGGCTGGGAATGGAATTCAGGACCTCAAGCCTGGTAGACAAGAATGCTGCCACTGAGCTACATTCTAGCCATAGCTGGTGTTTCATGACTGAGAATCTGACTGCTGTTGTCTCTGGTTCCTAGGGGGCTGGCACTATAATTCTTGACTGTTTCAAGCAGCAAGATAATTTTTTAAATCACGTTTATTTATTGGAGTGGGGCACATGCCATAGCACACACAGGGGGGCCAGAGGACGTCTTGCGGACGTCTGTCCTCTCTTTCCATCATGTGGGTCCCGGGGATTGAACTCAGGTCATCAGGCTTAGTGGCAGGTGCTTTACCCACTGAGCCGTCTCGCCAGCCCCAACGGGAGAGTTTATGAGTTTGAGGTTATGCAAGTGCAATGACTTGTGATGGAAGCTGGTCACCATGGAGACCAGCCCCGTGGTTTGAAACGTGGATGCCTTGTGCTTGGATTAAGGGTGAAACAAGAAAAATAATACGAACGTATGGAAAACTAGTTAATGCAGTCTATTCCAAAGACTGTCCTTTATTCTGAGTTCATGTCCTTTGGGGGGCACGTTTCTTTTTTATTATATAAATGGTTGGGGTATATGACAATATTTGTTTTATACCTCCATTTAGCAAAGAAAATGAACTATTCCAGGATGCCTGACTCACTTGGTTCCAATATACCATAAACACACACACACACACACACACACACACACACACTGAGAGAGGGGTTGGGGATCTAGTGGTACAGGCCTGGGAGTATCCCGAGTTCAAGGCCAGCCTAGGTAATTCAGTGAGCTGCTGTAGCAGAATAAACAACAAAGCACAAAGCAAAGCAAAACATTTTTAAAAGTTGAGGATGCAGCTCGCTAGTGCGGAACTTGTCAACCATGTATCTTTATAATTTTTAATCCTTTTAATCCAAAAGTCTGTGACCCACTCCCCTACACTGCCTCTACTCATAAGTCATGCAAGCAAGTTCCAGAAAAGCAGACAGTTTGCAGTCTCCTGTGTGGGACTCTGACAGGCCAAGTGCACCTCTAATCCTTGTAGCTTGATCCTAATTAGTCTTATCAATAAAAACCAGGAGTCAAATATCAGAGTAATAACCTGAAAGATCAGAGAAGCAAAGGAGCAGCCACTAGTGACTTCTTACTTCTCTGGATCCCCAGACCAAAAGGGGGGCCGAGATCCTGTCTCCACCTCCTGAGTGTGCTGGGATTAAAGGCGTGAGCCTCCCAAGTGCTGAGTTCAAAGGTGTGAGCCACCACCGCATGGCTTCTATGGTTAACTAGTGGCTAGTTGGGCCCTCTGATCTCCAGGCAAGGTTCATTTGCCAGAACACAAACAAAATATTATACAAGAAATCCTGCTGCTCTGGACCTTCACGAGTCAGGTTCTGGATGGCCTGAGCCTACTCCCACACTGACTGAGCAATGCTAGTGGTGTTCCTCTAGGAACATACTTCGAGAACTTCAGGTTTCAAACAGCTGTATTCATTCCACTCCCCTGTGAGTGACGAGCTAAGACATGAGGCTATGAGCCACTATGGGCTGGGTGGGAAGATAGGACAGGCTTGGGGACCATCTGGGAAGCTTTTCCCTCAATGAAGAGTCTTCTTCCTGCTGTTGTAAGGAGATGATAGGTGGGATAGCTGGGCTGGCTGCCTTGTGACAATATACTCATTCTTGTCAAGGACATAGGCTAAGGGCCACAGGGTGTATCTAGATCAACTTCACCCAGTATCACTGAGCCAAAAGTCAGACTGTGTTGGAGGACAACCATTTTTATCTTATCCAAGAGTATAGTTTGGGAGCTGGAGAGATGGCTCAGTGGCTAAGAACATTTGTTGTTCCTCTAGAGGACCTGAGTTTGGTTCCCAGGACCCACGACAAGTAGCTTACAACCACCTGTAACTCTAACCCCAGGGGCATCTGATAACCTCTAGCTTCCTTGGGTCCTGCAGTCATGAGCACATACCCACATATAGTTACACAGATACAGACACACATGCAGCTAAAATACAAATAAAAGTCTTAAGAAAAGAGTACAGTTTGGTGAGAGAAGTGTTGGTGAATCAAGGGTACATAGGACATAACTGCTCTACTTCATGTATGTATATATATATGTGTGTGTATTTATATATAGGGATATATATATATATTTGTGTGTGCTATATGTATGTGTACTTGTGTATAAATGTGAGTACTGTAATAGTGTCAATGTATTCATGTGGGTGTAAGTACATGTATGTGAGTGCATGTGTGTATGTGTGTTACTGGTTTGCATAAGTGTTTGGGTAAGTATGTGCATTTGATAGACCTAACAACACTGAAGGTATTTCAATATTTCAATACCAAGATATGCATTAGTTTATGGGTCAGTTGACTCATCTCCAGAAGGGAGTAAAAAGCAACAATTTCCTGGACATGCTTATGTGTCTCTATAACTCACATATGGTACAATGGAATGAGGTTCCCAGGTGTTCTGGAGGATTTCTGCAGTTCTAAATGACCCTAGTATGAAATATAGAGATATTAGTCTACCGATGCTCTTTTTGTTATTTTATAAACCACTGACACTGTTATGAGCATAAGGAAGGCAGAGTGGAAGAATGCTTGTACAGGATTTTTGATAAACCCAACATATGGCCCAGTTTATTATAGTAATATATCTTACAATCCATCAACAATTTAAAACTGAACGATCACTATACTGGTCTATTACCACGCTCAAAGGACTCCACGTGGAATTTTAAAACTGCCTTCCCTAAAAGGGAAAAAAATCCTTAATCAGTGTGTGCTGGCCCTGAAGCATTCTTTTGGGGAATAGGGTTCTCCAGGGAATCCTGGGACGTTGCTACAATTCCAGCAGCCTTCTTAGTCACACAGGACTCTGAGCCTTGCAGTGCAGCGAATGTGTTTGAATGCCCCAAGACACCAGTCCCACTGTGCACTATAAAATGTGGGTCAGGGGCCTGCAACCTCTACAAAAGGTACACAGGCCTTCTGGGAAATAGCAGTTAATACACGGCCTTGAACTTGTGGTAACCCGAGTCTGAGTCATAGGCTGAGAAATCCAATCATGGCCCTGCTTATAAGGAAGAAAACGTGCCTTCCATTTTTAACTTTCCCACAGATCATAGCTGGTATGATCCAGCCATATCGGCTTGTGCTTCGCCATCACTTAACACCAAGTACTAAGGATGAGTCATTCATAAAGTATTGTCATGGCAACTGTCAAGCTCATTTGCCGCCTATTTTATTCCCAAGAATGATGAGTGATCTGGTTTGACATCATTGGAGCATGAAACTTAATCCTGTCCTCTAGATGGTTATCTAGATCCTGCACAAATACATGCACATAAATTTCCCTCACCATCTCATGACCTTGTCATGTGAGTTATATGTGACATTGGGAAGATGAGCAGTGGTGACCAGGACCTGTGAAAAGATCAGGTGATAATGTCAGGCAGTTAAAGTGTGTTTTGGTGGACTGTCAGTCCATTACTTGTCCAGTTACTGTAGCTGAACACTACAAATATGCCTTGAAGTCTTGAGTACAATCACATGGAAGACAAATTAATTAGAAATAACACTCCTACAATTGTTGTGACAGTCCATTGTCTTCTACATACCCCTCCCCAAAGCCAAGGCAAACATTCCCATTTTACAGACGAGGCAGCAAAGGCAGATGACTGCCCAGGTTATCATAGCTACCAAATGGTGAAATATAAGCTCTGGGTGTCAGGTGAAAGATGCTTGCCAAGTGCTAGGGGCTCTTCTGAGCACAGCACATGCTCAGATTCATTCATGCATAATCAGAAGTCTATGAAACACAAATTAGCATTGATTTCACAATAGAATTAAAGGAGCTAGAAGCTAATGTTCCTGTTTACAGAGGAAGATACTGAAGCTCAAAGAGGCTATCTAACTGGTCAATGTCACAGAGTTACTAAGTGCCAGACTCAGGTTTAAACAGGCATGGTCTCAGTGTTCTGGAGCCCGAAGGCATGGCTCTGAGTTTGGCTCTCTACCATTTGTTAGCTGTGAAACTCTGGGTAAGTTATACATTCTCTCTGTGCCCTGATTTTCTTATCTGATAAATGGGAACACTAACAGTCACCTATATTGTAGAGTGATGGGGCTGATCAGAGGGTCCAGCTCTTCGAATAGAACCAGGTACAAAAATAAATGTTAGCTAACTAAATTAGCTAATATAATGATAAGTCAATGACAAACCATTTCCCAAAACATCTGAAAAATGGCTTATGCAATTAAAAATCAATTTGCATTGAACTATGTATGAATGCATATATATGCATAAAAGGACACTTGAATTTTCTATCATCTTGTATCTAAGTAGAATAATAATTTCTAACTCATGGGTTAGTCTCTGTTAAGACTATTAGTGATAAGGGACAAATTTGTGGGGTTAAACGTCCTCTATTTATGGAACATTAGACAAAGGACTTTGCAGCTAAAAGAAATTTAGCTTAACCATGGGCCTAAGACTATGGACAAGCCATGCGGTTATCTTTGCTCCTAATTACAGAGCCATTCATTGCAGTTAGGAACCTCAGGCAGCAACTGTGATGCCCCAGGGCACCCCCTTCTTCACCTCTTTGATATGCTGCCTCTTGTTCACGGGTGTGGGTGAGACTTGGGAGGTACTTGAGAACCCAAAGAGAAATTCAAATAAGATGAGCTATTGAGTAGCTTTTGAGTGGAAATAGGTCACAGAGCTTCTGGGAAAAAATACCTGGTTATCTTGTGTAAGACACACTGGTGGTGCCCAGACACACTGGAGCAGGCAAGTACTGCTTCAGGACTCCAAGCCAACTGTGTCACAGTAAGACTGTGGGGAGCACTGTGTCTACAATGGGGTGTCCTCTGCCAAGGAGAGAAAAGGCCAAGCCTTTATCAGGCGGATATACTGGTAAGATGTAGGGATGAGGGTAGTATTGGATAAATGAACCAAGAGTGCAGGCGCTTGGTTGACTGGCAACTTGGGGGCTCGTTCTCAGAGCAGATGCAAGAAGATGCCACCTAGATCTGGTGACAAGGGGTCTAGATACTAGGGTTGAGTGTGGAGTTGGACACACCACACACATGAGCTATCATGGAGACCTGCAAGTAGCTCGAAGTGTATGATGGGGGCTATGTAGGATGTGAAATTCATCCATACAGCTGGGATGGTTTAATACTCAGCTCTTTGCTGAGTGTGCAATGGGAAAACAGTGATTTAAGGGTTAAGGAGTTATTGCACAAGGAAAGAAGAGTCCAGTAACACTCGAGTGGCTAAGGTCCACTTTCTGTTCCTTCCTCTACCACCTCTCATAGTTGAGAATGCTGTCCACCTCCCCATCCCCACCCTCCAGGATCAGACTTCCATCCCACTTGTGCTAGGTGTGATAAGCCCCAGCAAAAAGAGTACATCTGCCTCCACATGTCTCCTAGGGTCCTTTCTTATCAGAGAGGACAGGATCCATGGGTAGTAATGCAGGAAAAAGGAGAGCTGTCCCCACCACCATAGAGTAAGCAGTGACAACACAGCCCGTTTGTGGAACAAGAAGCAGTGACGAAACTTGTAATGAGTGTATTGTGGTCTGCATGAGAATGGCCCCATAGGCTCATGTATTTGAATGCTCGGTCCCCACTTGGTGAAACTGTTTGGGAAGGATTAGTAGGTAAGGCCTTGTTGTAGTGGGAATGACCTTGTTGGAGGTGTGTCACTGGGGATGGGCTTGGAGATTTCAAAAGCCCACCGCAGGCTCAGTCTTTCTCTTTCTCTTTCTCTTTCTCTTTCTTTCTCTCTCTCTCTCTCTCTGCTGTCTGTGGATCGGGATGTAAGGCTCTCAGCTACTGCTCCAGTGCCATGCCTGTCCGCTTCCCATCATGATGAAGATGGACCAACCCTCTAAAATGATAAATAACCTCCCAATTAAATGCCTTATAAGAGTTGCCTTGGTCATGGTGTTTCTTCACAGCAATAGAGCAGTAACTAAGATGGCATGGCATGGTCTAAACAATCATTTATCCCCTCTAGATACTGACTCTAAACCCAAAGGGAAGGGCAGCTGGATCACCATAGCATCATAGTATATGCAGAACAGACATTGACCCAGTAAGCTAGTATCTCAATGGGGCAATGCACCAAAATCAGTATGAGAGTTACAGATGCAAGCCAGCACCAACCCTGGCTGTGTCAACCTCTGGGCTCCTTCTGGTCACTCATTCTCTTCATGAAGACCAGCTTCTCCTCTCCATTTCCAGACCTTCCTTAAAGGTGTGCACAGGTGTGTGTGTTGTGTGTGCGTGTGTATGTGTTTCATTTGTTTCCTCTATCAGCAAGATAATTCACATTCTGCTGACCTGTGCCATGGGGCTATGGGCTTAGCTTGTTTAGTTCATCCTGTCCCTTCTCATTCCTCCTTAGCAAGGAGCACGTAGTTCCCAGGCCTCTCTTGAGGGTCCTTATATGTTCTCTTATAGCACGACCCAAGAGGATCTGTGGAAATGGTTTTGGAAAGGACCCAGTAGTAAAACCAAAGCCAAAATAAAATGATAGAAAGGCACTTTAGTGAGCTTCCAAGGAAGGGAACTCACTACGTCTTCCTTTGCTTTGCTCATTCTCCCTTCAGTTTCTGCTTTGAGCCAAATGTTGGTGCTGCTTGATGAGAGCATTTCTAAACCACACTAAGATTGGCTTCAGGGGAGAAATGGGGCACAGAAGAGCAGTATGAGGGGAAGCAGGAGGGCATGGGGGAATGGGAGCTCTGTAGAGGTGTTGCTAGGCAACCAGCATCCTGGACTAGTCAGCCCTGGGGCTGGAGATGCTGAAATGGCCTGCTCTCCACCCTTGCCCTTCTTGTGCTTGGCTGAGCTGTCTGGCTCTGGAGCCATGTATGTATGAGGGTGTTCCCAGATGGTAGCATCAATCTGATATGTCCTGCTACTCTGCTCCCTCTCACAACCCCCAGGGAGACTGGGCTTTGCCTCTGTTTGCAACGAGCACAGAAAGAGATGCTCACTGACCTCCACCACTCCCTGAATTGTTTCGAAAGTCCTTGCTGGAGAGAAGAAGGTTTGACATCTCCTTGCTCCTCCCCAAAGGGGACACTATTCATCCATGTGCGCAGACTTCACGAACTGTTTCTTATTCCACCATGCTGTTAAATGAACTTTTGATGACATATGGAATTACCATCACATCATCTGTCTATACACGATCGTCACATTTGTTTGCTTTACCATGTGCCTTTAAGATGTTAAATATTATTGGCCACCCCCAGGGGCTGGAGAGACATCTGTTTTTCTCATTTGGTACTGTGCCTGTTTCACAGAACAGAGCCCAATAAATGATGTTGGCAATCACACTGAAGGCAGAGGTCAGCTCACCACGGTGCTGTCCCACACCCCTCTGGCTCTTCTTGATGAGGTGGCCTGGGAGGTCCAGGACAGAAGGTTTATGATGCTCAGTCCCTTTGTCTACTCCTAGCCTCTGCATGCATCTTTAGCCCTTGGCTGAGGCAGGAACTCCGGTGAATGGAGCACAGAAGGAGACAGATGGCAGATACGGCCCAGGCTTCGGCAGACGGACCAGCCAGCCAATCGGAAGACACCATCTGCCCACCATGCTCAGCTGAGAAGACATGGAATCAACTCATCTTTTCCTTTTCTTTTTTTCTTGGCAACATGTAACATGTGCTTTGGGGGAATTCCTGGTTTGCTTGGGAGAAACCAATCCTTTTACATTTTTTAGAGAATGTTAACCATGAAGTGGCCGGGAAGGGGCTGGGAGGGTGAGTGTGTATGTAGGCACGCATCACAAAATCTGATCATTTATTCTATGCAGCACTATTAGAGTCTAGACTTTTTAAAACTCAATTTATTTATTTATTTATTTATTTATTTATTTATTTATTTATTTATTTATTTATTTATTTATTTTTATGAACATTGGTGTTTTGCCTACATGCATGTCCTTGTGAGGGTGTTAGGTCCCCTGAAACTGAGGTTACAGACAGCTGTGAGCTCCAATGTGGGTGATGGGAGTTGAATCCAAGACCTAGGGAAGAGCAGCCAGTGTTCTTCACTGCTGAGCCATCTCTCCAGCCCCTAGAGTCTAGACACTTAAAAACAACGTAAGTTATACACCTGTTTTTCTAGTCCACAGTAGGCAGTGTGTCCACTTTGCCTCCAAGTACTACTTTATTTAAAGCCCACACTAACTCCCTTAAGCATCAAGACTAATACGCACCAGTGTCTCTGTCAGAGAAAGGCATGGACAGCAACAATCACCTCAGCTACTGTCCTGTCAGGATCTCTACACCAGAGAATGAAAGCCCTTGGTCCCCTGCCATCAAATGCATCTCAGGATGGCTGTGAAACCCTATGAGTTGGTGGTTTTTCTTCTTCTCTGAGCCTGCTCTGAGGTTCTCAAATGTGAACATTGTAGAAGACACCACATGTCGTGATGTCAAAAGGCTGGGCACCCCTAGATTAGAAACACAGTTCAAAGGAAAGGAATGTGCTAGGGAGGTAGACCAGTTGGTAACGTGCTTGCCTTACAAGCATGAGGACCCTAGAAGTTTCTGCCCTAGGGACCTTTCCAAGATTAGAGGACAAGAAATGGCGGCACCATCTAGTTATCTTCCTAACTTCTGTTGGGAAACACCGACTCCTTAGAGTCTCCCCCATTTCTCAGAACTGTGGGTGTTCTGTGTTCCTCTGTTTCACGAGAAATGGGCAGTTTGAATTTTTCTGCCACCAGCCACCAAGAGACTGGGTTAGAGGGGACAGGCATGGTCATCCTCAGGCAAATTAAACTTAGAATGCCGCCTCACATCACATTGCAGCTTCCTAAACACAGTAGGAATCAAAAGCAGCAGCGGCGGTGGTCATCTATGCTGGTGGATAGGACTTCAGTGTGTAAAGCTTTATTACATGAGGTGAGAAAGCTGGCAGAGCAAAATATCTACTCATGAAAAGTGATGGGAAAAGCAGAGAAATGAGGCGGTCTGGGCTAAGAAGGCGAATGTCTGTTTTCTTGAGTTAGCTTGCCTTCCTGTCAAGTGGGATATGGTGCAGTATCCTAAGCCTGCAGGGAACCATGCTAGGAAGAGCCACACCTCCACCATTCACTTCTACTGAAAATGAAGTCTATTTTTAAGACACCCAGGAGGAAAGATCCAGAACCTTCCCTGGGAACAGTCAATGGGCTTATAATGTATGGAAATTCTTCTAAGTGCTCCTTAAGTTCTTCTCACCAGTACTAAACACATTGCCTGTGTTTTGTTTTGAGTTAGGATCTGGCTAAGAAGCCCTGGCTGGCCACTGTAAACTAGGCTTGTCTCAAGCCGACATCGATACTCCTGTGTCTTCCCTCTGAATGCAGAGATTACTGGCATGCATCACTATCCCCAGCTTCCCCGCCCTGTGCCCCCTGCTTTTTTTTTTCTTTCAAAATACTCCTTCAAACAGGCATTCCAATCAGAAAAAAGAAAATAACTTTAAAGGAACAACACTAGGAAGACAGGACTTGAGAAGCCGAGCTGAACACAAACGTGTCCGATGCCCCAAGTCCGGCTGCCAAAGTCTTAAGAAGACACTGACTCAGAAACCCAGAGGAGGGTGGCCTCTTACTCTGATGAAGGTCTTTTTGCTTTTGCTTGATTTTTTAGTAAATATGTCAGTATTAGGAAGTTTTGGTGACAGAGCAAGGCACCACAGGTCGGGGGGTGACCTGGGTACTGCCTGTACCTACTCGTGATATGGGTGAGTACTATCACCTCTCCTGCTGTTTCCAGGGAAATTTAAAGACACAAAGAGCCACACGGGTATCAAAAAGTGCCTGTGAATTTAGGATCAGTTCCTGGCAGGTGCTCCAGGTACTCTGTTGACTTTCTGTCCTCCTTTGTAGGGGTCAGGTGTCATTTACTAGGGCAACTGGGATTTTGAAACAGCTTTCCTTCAGTGATGCCAAGCTGCTTTCCAGGTTAAGCATCTGACAACAGGATTATGGCCACCATTTTTTGAAACATTTTGTCAACAGTGATCAAATATATATGACTGCATGAAATTATTTAGGTGGGTTTCCAGCACCCCAAGGTGATGGCCAGCAAGAGGGAGTGGGCAGTTGAAGTCAATTCAGCTTACTTCTAGGACATTTATGCTACAGGTTTACACGATTCTGGGAGACTGAGATGAAGCCGGAAGGAACTCCTGAAATCATCACAAATAGCCGCTGACTAACAGTATCACTTCAGCTTCTTCCACGGATGTCTCTGGGTTGACTAACTTGTGTCAACCTGTTTGCTTCTCTGTGAGAGACAAATGATTCCTCCAAACTTGATTCCTGCTCTTGTAAGCCTTGCCAGGTAAATGTGGCCTGGAAAATGCCTTTTTCCTTCACTCTTCAGCTCTGGGACTCCAGGCCAAAATGTTCTAAAACGTATTTCTTAGTCCAGGGATTATGACAAATATTCCAAAATTATTCTTAACAAAAATGAAAACGCTTTCAATATTTCTATATTTTAGTGTCTAAACTTACTACTCTATGAACATAAAGTATCAAAACCAAGAATATGACAGGGGAGTCTAAACCAAAGTACCACAGAGATGACTGCACATCAGTGTTTATTTCAGCACTATTCACAATAGCCAGGATTTAGATCCCAATTAGATGCCCACCAACAGATGAAGGGATAAAGAAAATGTGGTATATATGTAAAATGGAGTTTTAGTCAGCCATAAAAAAAAATGAAGTCGCATCCTTTGCATGAGAGTAGATGATACATCTACTGCCATGTAGATGTAGAGCTCATCATGTTAAGTGAAACAAGCTTTATTTGCCTGAAAGGCAAATGCCAGATTTTCTCTCATATGTAGGATCTAGATTTGAATATATATGACAAGAAAGTAGAATGGAGACTATGGGATGGGGGAGGAAGCAGTCTAAAGAGGGAGGGAGAGAGGGTAATAGAGACAGGCAAGAAAACATTGTACATTTTATTTCATATGTAGAATATAGATTTAATGATGTGTGTGTGCACAAGCACACAGGCACATGCAGAGTGGAATGCTTAGAGGAACAAGGAGACCAGCATGAGGGGAGGAAGAAGAGTAAGGGAGGGCAGTGGGGGACAAATACAAGCCAAGCACAGTGAATAGATATAAAACTGTCATAAGGACACCCAGTATTTTGTAAGCTAACTAAAACATTAATAAAAGGAACACGCAAAGGGATGGAGCTAAAATGTCTGTGCCATTTACAACCTAGAGGTTGGTCCACATGAGGTGGAGAACAGGACTGCAACGCCGAACAAGAGAACGTTGTGAGAAGGAGGAAAATGCAAATATTAAATTTGGCTTTAGTCCAAAAGCTTTAGTCTAATTTCTTCCTATTACACCGAGGCCCACTCAGCCGTGGAGTTTGGAATCTTTTTATGTGTGTGTGTTTGTGTGTGTTGTATGTGTGTATGCACATATATACATGTGTATACACTGTGTGTATTGAAAGATATCCTAAGCAGTTGGTCCTATGACAAGAAGTCCTCCAAGGAAGCAATAGGAAGATGCCTTAGGATCAGACATTCTGTCACTCAACGGTAAGTATTTAGTGACACTACATGCCAGGCATCAACCTGGGCTCTAAGGACACAGTGCTTACAACACAAGCAAAACTCATGAAGTGTGACTTGGGTTGTAAGAGAGACACTCAGATCAGGAGCAGCTAAGTGTAGGCTCCTGAGGAGAAGAGGGAGGGTCAGTGAGAGCCACTGGGGATGAGGATAGGGAAGGCCTTCCATGCTGTGAACTGTTTGTAGGCTGAACAGAAATTAGCCATGCTCACGGGACAAGATATAGGAAGGTTGAAGTTCTAGGAAGAGGGATGAAATGGGACAACATTTCCCACAAAGTGTGGAGGGAGCCTGAGTTTCCTGACTGCCCAATACTCTTTTGACTTTATAGGGTTCCTAATAGTTGTTCTCAAATTATGTATCAGTAATTACATTTTTCTTGGACAAGTCGTCTCAGCTGTCTCCATTCATCCTCTCCTAAGAGCAGCTTGCTAATCAGCAGTAACTAAGCTGCTAGTTGTGGTCTCAATGCCTGTTCCAGAAGGTGGCTCCTAAGCCCCCAAGCCCGGATTTTAGAAGAGCATGTGAAACACACCCCAGAAGATCACTTCTCTATAAACAATTTAAAGTGCCAAATGCCAGCAAGTGGAAGGCTCTTGTTCAGTATCCGTTTTCCCTGTATTGTCTCACCCACCCAAATCAACGCACAGGCTGTAGGCCGTGGCATCAAGCCTTAAAGGATATAATCTAAAGTGTGGGTAGGCTACACGCAACGATAAGGTAATCACAACACTTATTTGTAATAGGGGAAAAATTGTAAGGCAGAAAAACAACAACCTTAAATGCACCTAAATGGGCGAGTGATTAGATAACAATAATATATCCATTTGTGAAATTTATTCAGCTCTTAACGAAGATAACCATTTGCCATGACATAGGAAATGCTAGGAAGGACACAGCCATGTGGGAAAATAAAGTACATAGCATGCAGCTGTTATAACTGCAACCACAACATACATAAATAAGACAAGGCTGGAAAGAAATCCCACCAGCATAAGAACAATAACTGCTGTGTGTGTGATGCGATTATGAGTCTTCCCAATTTTCTATAACACATTTATAATGGCTTTGTTATTGGAATCCTGTTGAAAGCATTAACTCTTAAAGTTTGTAATTGGACCATTTTTCAAGTCCTAGCAGCATTTCAAGGCCACAGAGACAAATCTGCGTATGAAAAATTTGCAATGTCTTGTATGCCCTGAGAATGAGCACGTAGGCAGCATTCCATCCCTATGACGCACTGAAACATCTTCATGGCAGGATGGCCTGCAGTTGCTGGACCTGGTGCTCATGTTTGTAATCCCAGGACATACATGCCTATGTAAGAGTGTGTGGTGTGTGTGTGTGTGTGTGTGTGTGTGTGTGTGTGTGTGATGGAAAAGGAGACTATCCCGAGAACAACATCAGAGAATATCAAACCTATAGGGTCACAAAAATTGGAAATGAACCAGATTTCAAAGGTATTTAAGCCAGGTTTGGAATCATTCCATCATTCCATCATTCCCGAGGCTCTGGGTAAAGAAATGACCCTTTCAAGAGCCGGGTGAGCACAGCTGGGGTCTGGGATTCTGATGCCTTCTGTGGCTTCCTGACTTTTTTAATATGTGCTCTCAGTTTGGGAAGAAATACACTGATTTCCCATCTCCAAATGTTTGCCATTGATAGAGACAGCAACCCAGGCCATGGGGTGAAAGGGAATTGCTAGCCCTCAGGGGACAGACAGAGAACAGAGGTGCTTTTTCTTTCTTCAAGCACTATGAAAGCTTAATTTGAAAAGAAGGAACTCGCTCCCCTCTCAGGGCGACTGCGTCAGTTTTAGCGACATGGGAGTTATTTAGGTTACAATGCTGTTAACTCCTTCCAAGCAGAAAGAATAGCTAATGGTAGCTTCGGAAATTCCTTTTCTAGAAGTTCTTAACAAAAGGTTATATATACATTTGGCCTTGAACCCCAGAGGCATGCTGTACACAGAAATAGAATGAGCAAAAATAGCATACACACAGAACACCTTGGCATGTTCCAGTTATTGTCACACAGGCTTTGCTAGACAGAGACAGAAAAACAGTAGATAACCCCCTTCCATCCATCACCAAAACCACCTCTGTAGCACATTCATTAATCACAGAAGAAGCTAGGGAAGTGGCCCCAGAGGGACCTACCTGTACTAGGAGCTCCAGCTTCCTGTCATCAAGGAGATGTACTTGACATCGACGGCCCTCCGTCATCTGTGGGAGAAGACAGACAATGGGCACTGAGAATCTAGCAGTTGGAGGAAGTTCTCGAAGGTCGGTGGGCTGAACTCCACCAGGCTCCATCCCTTGGGTGAGGCTTCCTTCACTGG
The DNA here is from genome assembly GCA_902168325.1 of Peromyscus nudipes. Taxonomy (NCBI): domain Eukaryota; kingdom Metazoa; phylum Chordata; class Mammalia; order Rodentia; family Cricetidae; genus Peromyscus; species Peromyscus nudipes. The sequence continues at coordinate 16,512 of CABHPH010153749.1, forward strand.
GAGGTGGCCATATAATGCCAAGAAGTGGCTGGACTATTGGCCATTCAGAAAATATCTATGGAGCCCTTTCTGAGTACCAACAGGCATGATGGAGTTCGTTCGACAGCAGCACACAAGATGGTATGCGTGTCTTCAGGTGTTCACGACCCGTGGAGCAGATGTCAAATGAATTAGGAGACACACCTTTAACATACTGCTGGATGGTGGCGTTATTCAACCTTTATTCACTCTTCAATCTTGATCTCCATCAACAAAAGTCAAAGCTCAATGCCATCTCGGCCTCCTTTTCATCGTCTCCCTTGATGACCTCCAAAAATGAGGCCTAGTCTAACTAACAAGCCCTAGGCCTGAGAGACTCTGTCTCAAGAAATAGGACGTTAAGGAATATCACCTGAGGTAGACTTCTGGCCTCCACATGGGTGCATACACATAGACTGTACTTGCACACACTTGTATAAACACAAACACACCACAGACACATACATACAAAGTATTGATAATGGTAAGGTAGAGTAAGAGTTAGGGTCCAAAGACTTTGACTATTACCTTTATTTTTAAGATAATTAATACTCAGTTTAATAAAATTATCAAAATTTAATTTTGATAATGGCTAGATTTTATGCATAGTACCCCCAATTCTGTACAGTTGGAGTTGACTAGCTGGATCAAATACCACCGTTGAGGTTCCATGATCTATAAGCCCCTTTCAGCTCAGTATCTTATATGACTCTCCAGCAGCAGTTCTCAACTCATGGGTTATGACCCCTTTGTGGCGGGGATAGAATGACCTTTTCACAGAGGTTGCATATCAGATATTTACATTGTGATTTATAACAGTAGCAAAATTACAGTTATGAAGTAGCAACAAAAATAATTCTATGGTTGTGGTCACCACAACATGAGGAACTGTATTAAAGGGTCACAGCATCAGGAAGGGTGAGACCCACTCTCTGCAGTCTCTCTAAGGACTGTTCTTTCCCCCAGGGACCAGCTACAGCTACGCGAAAGGGTGCACTCAAGTAGATCCTGGCCTTATCACTCATCAAAGTCCTTGAGAGCGCCTTGTTCAGGGAAGATGGAAAAGATACCATGTCTTATTCCCCAGGAATTATTCCACCAAGTCCAAAGCTGTCATGGAATCCCATGAGAAAATGCCCTTTCTTCTCCAAAGAAGGCAGCCACCTCCCTTCTTCACCAGCTCTCTCTAGCTGGGGCCCCAAGGTACACAGCACAGCTGTTTGGATATGGCTGATCTCAAGGGCTCTTGATTCTGAATGTGACAATGACTCAGCAGCCAAATTTCACATAACTCAGACCCCAACAAAGGGATTAAAATGGATTTAAAATAGGGGGAAACTTCAGCCTCTAGGCTGCTATTTTGCAAATGCTAGCTCAGTCAAGGTGGCCCCGGGCAGGGTATGGCTCCATGAGAAGTCCTCTTCTGACCTTTGAGTCTTAGGCAACTCCATTAGCCTGGATCACAAAGGATCCTAGCAGGCTGATGTTATTTAAAAACAACAACAAAAAATCCATCTTTACTTCAATCACTCCCCTATTGAATTGAATGAAAGTCACTACAACTTTAAATTAGATGGAAATCTATGCTGTTATGCCAACATGTAGAAATGATTCTTTCATCCAAAAAAGTCACACCAGAAATGTTAACTTCCAATAATAACAGGGCACTTAAAAGCCATGGCATAGTCACTTTGGATATGAATTTAGAACTATAACTATTCAGCTCTCATTAGAATCACTGTGTATGAATGAGTCCTAGGAAGGAATGTGGTATAACCGTCTTGCATGCTATTTGGAAGTTCTTTAAAAACAAAGAAAACATTCATCACAAGCCTGAGAAGGTGACCTATGTCTATAATCCCAACAGTTGAGAGGAGGAGGGAAGAAAATCAGGAGTTTAAGGCCATTCTATGTTACATGTGATACTGAGGCCAGCCTAGGTACAGGAGACCCTATCTCAAATAGAAAGAAAAATAAAGAAGCAACACAGAACAAATAAAAATAAACAGAAAAATCAGAAAGTTTAAGGTCATCTTTGGCTCTCTATCAACTTCTGGGCCAGCCTGTGCTACATAACAGCCTAACTCAAAAGTGAAGAGGGCAAGAAAGATTTCGCAAAAGAAATACTGTTTGTCCTTTCCACCTCTCCAAGGCCAAGTTTTAGCTTTATTCCATGGTAAAAGTGTAAACATATACACAAGATCTTGGATATTTAATCACATCCTAATAAATTTTATGAAAACAAATTGGTACTCGACAAAACATTACTGTATCAAATAAAATTTGTTTTTATTTTGAGAAAGGGAGTCTGCCTCTGCCTCTGCCTCTGCGGTGTTTGGATTAAAGGCATGTACCACCTGGCTCTGAAAAGGAAGTAGGGGGTCACTTTATCGAAATATATCACTGCACATAAGGTTCAGACTTAAAAGTTTACCTCTGAGATCTTGTTTTCATCTGAAAAATAAAATTCTCACTAAAATTAAATAACACCACTTTATCTCCTTGGTACATTGAGTAACTATGTATTGAGAGGTTGACATAGTATTTATTGCAAGTGAGCTCCACGCTTCCCTTGCAGAAAGCAAAATAACCCCACAAAAGTTGGCATGGAAAGGAGTGGGAACAGAAGCCCTCTGAATCATATTGGAAGGCACAGCTCCCCTCTGATGGCACCGCTGTGGTTTGTGTCTCAAAGGGGCACCTGTTTATTGTTTTCTTCTCAAGTAAGATCAGAGTACCCAGTTTTCATCATCAGTTCAAAGCAGGCTCACCCTTGTGGGTGCATACAAAGAGCAGACATCTGTAGCATTGTTTGGCTTGCTAGGCACCCTGAAATGTCTTCTCAGTCCTCACAATTGTAAAATAATACTGCTCCCCCCCACCCCTTCACAGCTGCACAGGCACAATTGGAGCCTTGGCAATCACCCTCAAAGGAAATCCTTTGGAGAGCAAGGCTGAGCATAGATGTCAGCTGGCTCCGGTTCCAACCATAAATCACTTTGCTGCCTAAACATTCTATAGTAACGTGGGCATGCCAAGTACTCCGTCATTTCTAGGCATACTTGAAGAAGTGTTATTTTGAAAGTGAGGTGTCCAACTTTGCTGTTAAGATACACTACACGCAGACTCATGAAGACCAGACTCATGAACAAGGAAAGGCAATATAGTCAGATATGAAATGGTCGGTGTATTATAAAGCAGCCAATAAAAGCGCCCTGCACAGGGGCAGGGATCGGGAGAATAGCTGATGGTATACGATGACATAGGAGGTGATAAGATCCTGGCTTATGGGTGGGTCCTCTCTACCTGCCCCAGCTATGTGCTATACACTACTTAACAACTTGTTCAAAAACCAAAACACAACAACAACAAACAATGACGCAACGAGACTCATTACTTTGTATGCCAACATTAAAGTATCAATAAAAACTCAGTTAAAAGATGGTGCAAAAAGAAAATGTCTGGAAAAGTGAAGGTGCTGTTAGGGATTAGCAGTAGGAAATAGGGCTGACAAGACTCCTCAGCCAATCAGTTTGACAGTGCCAATTTTAAACACAAAACCAAGTACTTTAGGGGGCTGGGGAGATGGCTGTTTATGAAGTGCTTGCCTTGCAAATACAAGGGACCGAGTTCCACTCCCAGAACCCATGGAAAAGATGCCATTAAAAAGGCCCTTCCAGTGACCTCCCTAGGATCTCGTGGATAGTTCTCACCCACTGGTCACACATACTGCCTGATTAAATGGGTCACAAAAGAAAACGGAAGGTCATAAATCTGAGAAAGGGATGGGTAGGGATGGGAGGAAGATAAAGAGGTGAAGAGTAATCAGAATTCATTCTAGGCGTGTATGAAATTGCTAAATAACAAAATTAACCAGCAGGGAAAAAAACTGGGCATGATGGTGTAAGTTGTAATCTGAGTACTTGGGAAACAGAGCCAGGATGATCCCTGGGGCTTGTGCCACCTCCTTGGCAAGTTCCAGGCCAGTGAGAGATCCTGTCTTAAAAAACAAGGTAGACAGTGCCTGAGGAATGACACTGAGGTTGTCCTCTGGTCTCCACACCTCACACCCTCCCTCCACATGGGTAGGCACACCCCTCCACACAAACATACATGCACAATGTATATACAAGTGCACATGTGCACACATACAAGTAATTTACAAATCACGAATGGAGTTGCCCTATTGGCCATAGTATTCAAGACTGGATGTTGGGATGGGCACCTTCTTTCCCTTGTAGACAGAAAAATGGGTGACCAGAAGTGACTCATGGAAGGCACAGTGTCAAAGAGATTAGGAGTTATACCTATATTTGAAAGCAACCATCTACAAAAGCACGGTCTCATGGTGATACTGGGTGGGGTTATTGTTCAAATGTGGCACTGGAATCTCCTCTGGATATGACTAAAAAACAAGTCACTTACCAACAACAATAACCCCCTTAATGGTGATTTCAAGGTATTTGACAGGGAGATCAGGGTGCCTGGCTTGTGGAAGGGATTTATTTCTTCTGGTTGGGGTTCAGATTTAAGATGCTCCCAGATGGCACTTCTGTAAAAGCTCTCCTTCCCATTCCACACAGTGACACAGAAGGCAACAGAATAGACAGAGGTCTAAAAAGCCTTTTCTTAGAGAGTGTAGACACTCTTGAGTTGGGAAAATCTCAGATATTTTCATGAATATTGTTTCTTCTCAATACAAAACCAAGTTGCCCGATTTTCATATGCTTCCTATCACCTTGTTCTCTCATATCTGATTTCCTTCATGCCTTTTTTGTAAATATTTATTCTCTCTCTCTCTCTCTCTCTCTCTCTCTCTCTCTCTCTCTCTCTCTGTGTGTGTGTGTGTGTGTGTGTGTGAATGTAAATGCGTAATAGCGCACACATTGGGATCACAGGCAACTTTCAGTTGGTTTTCTCTACCTCCTGGGGATTGAACTCAGGTCGCCAGGCTTCAAGGCAGGTGCCTTTACCTGCTGAGCCATCTCACCATTCCCTCCTTTTTGTTTTAGTCACTCTTTATCTACTACCCTCTTTCCCCCTTTCTTGGCTTTCGACTAATGATTCATATGCCATGGGCTGTGCACGTACAGAAGAGCTCTGAAGCATCAGTGCCAGTTTCACGGTTTCTACCATTTCAGATACGTGCAACAGACCTGTGTGAACAGTAACCCAACCTGGAGAAAGCAGCACATCCTGAACTTAGGGAAAAAGGGGTCTGTGGCTTAAAATGAAAACTAGAAAACTGTCACTCGGGGGCTTCAGATTTTGTTCGGTGGATAGAGTGCCTCCTGCCTAACAAGCACCAGCCCTGGGTTCAAGTTCCAGTACTGAAAAAGACCGGGCATGGTAGTGTATCCTACCTATAATCCCAACATTTGTGAAGCAGACTGAAAGATCAGATGTTATGGTCATCCTTGGCTACATAGCAAGTTTGAGGCCAGCCTGGGCTATACCATCTATTTCTCTTTCTCTTAAAAAAAAAAAAAAAAAAGGTCAACTAATACATGTTATAGTTTCTCAATTTTCTGAAGCTAGTTTACACTGAAGGAATTCTGGAGTCTGGGGTAGAGGAAGAGGATGGGCAAGGAGAGGGCAGCTGTTCAGGACACACGCGCAGGCCTGCAGATCACGGTAACCTAGTGAGTGCATGCTGCTTGTCTAATGTCTCTTTACCAAAACCAAAGAAAGTTACCAAGGTGTGACTCATTTGCATTTGAGAAGATCAGTTGATGAGACACTAAAATGAGAAATATTAATGACGTGTGAGAATTGCATAAAGTAAGAATCAGTATTCCTGAGCCATGTTTTATTTAGGAAATCACCAACAGTCTCGAAACAGCCTTAAACACTGTCCTTGAGACCTTTACCACCAAACGGAGAAGTCCGAGTCCAACAGCATGCAGCTGAGACCAGAACTAGAAACGGACATCTGTCCTGCTCGTAGGGTCCCTTAAACCACTAGCTGTAACGATGCCGGATGCATTACAACAGCACCTCACAAGCCGACCTTTGACCCAGGCTGTTTGCTGGCTCTGAAGGAAATTCCAAGGACATGACTACAGCTTCCCAACACAAGTCACAGTTGGAGCTCCAGCTTTCTGAGTCACCTCAAAAACATCACCTCACTTCACTCTCTCTCTACTACAGTTTCCTCCTTTGGAAAAAGAAAGGACCAAAGACTGAGTTAGGAATCCAAAGGTTGCAAGGTTACAAAATCTCAATAACCATGGAGCATCTTCCAGCCATGAGGCGATCAGTGCGTGCAACAGCAGCTCGTGCAAGGCCAGCTGACAGAGAGCGAACACACAGACGACAAGACTCAGGCAGTTCAGCGTGTTAGCAATATCCCTCCCTCTGTCAAGTGTGCACAATGGAAGGAGGTGACCTAACAGCAGTGGGCAGAAAGCCCCCTTTGCTCAGAGCTTCTAGAGGTAAAAGAAGAAACAGTGTCCATTTTCATGAGGACTGTCCCTTATCTAAATCCACTTTTAAAAAGCACTAGCATATTGGATCCAAGGAGACAGCGTAGCAGGTAAAGCATCTGCCGCACAAGCACCAGGATGTTGAGCTCAGATCCACAGAGCCTATGTCAAGAGCCCATCAAGTGGTGGGCTCCTGTCACCCAAGTGCTGCAGGAGTGGAGACAGATGGACCCCTGACGCTTGTTGACCAGCTAGCCTATCAGGATCAGTGAGCTACAGGTTCAGTGAGAGAGGCTAGCTCAAGGAAACATGAAGAGCGATAGAGGAAGATGTCCAATGTCGACCTATGGCATCAATGTGTTGGGGTGTTCGAATCCACTGGGAAAGACCAAAAACCTAAACCGAACTCAAACTGAGATTAAATGACTTTATTCTTACTGCTAGCCAAAAGACAGCAGCCTTAGAGCCAAACAGCCTGCCATGCGGAAGGGGAGCGGGAGCGTGTAAGGTGGCATCTTAAAGAAGGATATCAGAAAGGGGTGTATTACACCTATCCATGACGTGTGTACTTGCATGTACATGTACATGTACACACACACACACACACACACACACACACACACGCACATGCACTAAAAGAATTAGCACAGTAAAATGAGATAGAGGAAAGAAATATAACACAAGTGCTGCCCACCAGAAGACTCATTCGGAGAGACTATCCTCTCTCAGGCTGTGCTGCCTGTCATTATATAATGCTCCTGGATCTAGACAAGCACACGCAGGCGTGCCCTGGAGGCCCTTGGCTGCAGCACACAGCTGCAGTCCATACAGCCCAGCTGAAAGCTCCCGAGCGGTTCTATTAGAAGGGAATTCACATGACAAAGCAGTGTGACAGCCAAGTTGAATCAGCAATTGCAAACACTGTGCACATTTGCATGGGAGGAGCTTCTAAGTAGGGACAGGGGTGTCCCCAAGGATCTCCAGCAAGCCTATCCTAAGGACATCCCTGCCCCCTGTGTCTTCATTTGTCTGAAGCAAGAAAAAAATTGAGGGTTGAGGCTTTCTTTGTTGTTTTTTGTAGAAATGATAATGTAGAAAAGAAGACCTGGGGTCTTAGACCACATTCAGGCCATGGGGACAGCTTGAGGTTGCTACGTTTGAGGTGAGAACAATTTCTCAGAGGCCTGTGTAAATTGAAGCCTCCAATCCTACCAGGCAGTCCTGTTCACATGATCCTGCTGGCATCTGAAATGCTAATCACCAGTCTTTACTTTAACTCACCGTTGTGCCCAAAGCACAAACATTTACTGAGATGTGCTCAGCTTAAGTGTAGGACCCAGGCATCTTAAACTTTCCAGCAGAGATGGAGTAGAAACTCGTAAAGTCCGTGTCTAGGCCTAATGTTTAGAAGAGGACGCATGGATCCAGACAAGGAAGAGGTGAGTAGAACCAACAGGCCCTGCAGATGGCTTTGCAAGGATCTTACAGATGAGTATACCTGTAATGTTATGAACTTTCCCGGGCAGATCAACTAACTGCCTACTCAACCCAGATATGGTACCAAGAACGGACCAAAGTATGATTCTACCAAAATCCAACTCGGCAAAGCAATGAGTTTATTGGGCTTACTTACATGGCATGGGTGAGGGTTACTTACAGGAGTATGAGTGACCCCAAAACAGCTGCCCCACTGACAAGTCTTGCTTCAGTATGGATGACGACTTCCTCATAGCTGTGGAGATGGCGTTGCTTACTCGGTTACACTTCCTCTGGCACTCCCTGAGACCAAGAGACCACTAGAGCACTTGCAGCTGGGTAGAATCATGTACAGCTGGCATGGATGTGCTGGAGGAAGCAGCTGAAGTCTCAGATTAGGGTCTAATGGCCCTCCTCACCCGCTTCTAACAGAAGTCAACAAGCCTAACCTTGAAAGTATCTTCCAGGTAGTCAAGGTGGTTCTGATTAAGATGATAATAACTATTAAGCTTGGAGGACAACATTCTACAATATTCCCTGACCTGACATTTCAGGATGTGGGGACAGGTTTTACTCCACAACAAAACATCGCAAGTGAGGGATGTCAGGCTGGTAAGCACGGATATCGTGAAGGTGCATCTCAGATGTGGAAGGTCAACATTTGCACAGTCCACATCAAGCCAAGGAGCAAGGTGGAGAGTTGTTATCCTTGCGTCTGTCAGCCAACAGACAGGAAGAAACGGACACGGGGAGATCCAGATGCATGAAAAGGGAGTAATGCTAAGCACCTGGACCAAAAAAACGCTATCTGCAGCGTGATGGACAGACACAAGGAAGGTCTCCAAGCTCCTAGTAGGCAGCAGCATTTTCTTGCCTGCCTCTCTGACCAGCTGGATACCTCCAGGATCCCTACTGGACTGTCCCATTTGGATTCTGACGCTGCTCCTGTACCTTATTCAAGCAGGACTGTTGTTCTCTGCCCTCCATGTACACATATGTAAACCTGCACATACAGGAATACACACACACACAATTTCATACACATACTCGCACAAGGAAAAGTAATATTAGAGTTGATTGAAGACAAGCTATTTAAGACACGGGGTGGGGAAAATGCTCAGGTGTCATTCTTACACTCCTGCAAACATAGTTATTATGATAGCATCCACATAGATGTGCATACATGCACGTCTTACAGTACACGTGCCTTTATAGATGTGCAAGGGTGCCTGAGCGAGGTATAAACCCTAAAGGTACAGAAGACACAAAGTAACATAAAGAATGTTTATATGCTCCTAACACCCCCTGCTCTCCTTAAAACAAGAAAGATGGAAGAAATTAATACTTCTCCCTCCACACACTAGTTCTGGCTTCAAGATCTTAGCAGAGGAGTGTTTTGTTGTTGTTGTTGTTGTTCTTTTGGTTTTTTTTTTTTGTTTTTGGATGAAGAGGGATTATATCCCCTCACCCCCCCCACCCCGCCCCCATTGCTCCCAAAGGCAAACACAAGTATCTATTCTTCCTCTTGTTTGGATGACTGTTTAGAGCTGAAAAGGAGAGTCAGACCAGGACCCCAGGCTCAAGAAAGACAGTTTTGACTTTTTTTTTTCTTTTTCAGAGCTGAGGACTGAACCTAGGCCCTTGCGCTTGCTAGACAAGCGCTCTACCACTGAGCTAAATCCCCAACCCCAGAAAGACAGTTTTAATTAGCCAGGAAAAAGATAAGTTTGAATAAAAGGAAATAAGGCTGATTCTATGGAACTAAAAATACATCACTTGTAAAGGACGCAGATTTCAAAAAAAAAATCAAAAGGTGGTGGGTGCCATAGGAAAGGAGATAAACGAGAAACTGGAGACCGCTGCACTCGAGAACACGGAATCCGCATGGAGAGCTCCCAGAGGTGGGCTTTGACTTGGACGAGCATCAGGAGCACACAATCTCTGGGGAAGATTTAAGCACAGCACACATTTTTACTCAGTCCAGGACCCCAGCCATGGGATGGATGGTGGCCCTATGGTCAGGGTGAGTCTCTTACCTCCCAGTCCTACCTCTCTAGAAACACACCCACATTCAGTCAGGCAGTCTCTGACGATTAACCATTGCAGAGCCCCTAACTCCAACCCGGTGAATTGGTCAATAGCTCTGGGAGTAGGTAGAATCCACAGAACTAGAGTCATGGCAGAGGCAGCATGACATTAGGAAGCCCAGAATGGGAAAGCTCTGCCATGCAATGAGCTGGAGGATGAGTGCAGCTCGGGGAGGAGCAGAAGGAGCTACAGCCAGGAGTTGGAGAACGGAAGGGCGTCGAAAGTACTTAGGAAACTGCAAGGAGCCCCAGAACACTGTTTCCAGGTCAATCTGATCTAACTGATGTAGAAATGAGGAAAGCCTGGAAGGGGGACAGGGTCCAGCTTGCATCTAATCACAAACACTTGGAAAATGGTAGAGTGATACTAAAACGGAGGCTGTCTTTTCCTGACTGTCTGTTTTTCCTCAGCAATTTGTAAAGAAACACAGAAGTCAGGCTCATCAGATTTACAGATATCCAAGAGGGCTCAATGTAGCTTTGGAGTGCAGAGGTTGGGAATCACGTTTTTTTCTGTTTGGGGACCCAAAGCAGTACATCTGAAATAAGGGAATTAGGAGGCATTTTTACACTCCAGTATAGTCAAAGCATTTCTTGCCTCTGTGTCTAATTCCAAGTACAATATTTTATGCAAGAAAAGAAAAGAAAAAGAAAAGAAACTGGGGTTAGTCCAAGAACGAGTTGTTGGTCCAGAGACTAAACCTTCCCAGGACTGGTGGGAAAATGTAAACACAGCCTTGATATCAAAGTCTATAGAGTAGGATGAACAGTAATCGATCATCTCCCTATGATGCATTTCCGTGTTCACAGGAAGGCTCTGTCCACTGCAGGGAGACAACAGATATGGAACAGAGACATCCTGGGTATGAAGGAGGGATTTTCCTACTTTGATATGCAGAAGGAGAAAGAGAAAAACTGTTTCTTTGGTGGGCAAGAAATACAATCAGTGGGTAGAAGTTCCAGAAGATACATTCAAATTCAATAAAACGGCAATTTGCTAAACACATATCACTGTTCAAAATGAATTGGTTATCCTGTAGTCACAAACGACGAGAAGAGATGGATGGCAGGGAGGCTGTAGATGGATTACTGAGCTCAGGGGAGGTGCCACACAAGAGCTCTAAGACTGCCCTTCCCCTCTTTGATAAGCTGTGATAGACAAGAAACGAGCAGTTGTGCACAGGTATAAGGAAGATTTTCAAGAAAATGTCTTCATTTTAATAGGTTGATAACTGTTGTTTCCTATAATAATAGTACATCCAGTTGGGTGAGACACAACATTTATTTACTATGCACGAAGGCTTTTTTTTTTTTTAAAGAAAGTGACACACCAGACTAATAGACATGAACTGTAGCCATAAGTTTCTCCAGTCCCCCCTCCCCCAGCCCTGAAGTCCCACAACCAATAAAATAATCACTCAGAGGCTTAATATTCATTGCAAATTATATGACCTATGGGTCAGGCTTCTTGCTAGCTAGCTCTTATAACTTAGCTCAACCCATTTCTATTAATCTATATGTTGCCGCGTGGCTGTGGTGTTGCCAGTCTGTGGCATCTTGTTGCTCCTTGGGTGGTGGGCTGGCGTCTCCTCAACTCTACCCTTTTTCCTCCTGTCTTCAGTTTCAATGTCCCACCTCACCTTATCCTGCCCTGCCATAGGCCAATGCAGCTTTATTTATCAACCAGTCAGAGCAACACATGTTCACAGCATACAGAAAGACACTCCACAGCAATAAACACACACATTCTTCCTAGTTTTTTTATTTCCAATTTCTTGTGTACAAGTGTGCCATCAAATACCCTCTATTTAAAATGGAATGTTGAGGGGACTGACTGAGCAGAGTGCTCACCTAACACATGTGACTGCAGCACTTCAGACACTGGCCATGGTGGTGCATGCCTACCATCCTGGCCTATGGAAAGTGGGGACAGATCGATCGGAAGATGAAGGTTGTCATAGTGAGTTCAAGGCTAAAAATGTTGTGACTGGGAGTGTAGCTAAGTCGTAGGATGGCTGCTTAACATGCAAGGGCCCCAAGTTGGAGTCTCCAGCACCAAAAGTAAAAGAAGACAAGAAAAGCTATTTTCTTGTCTTATTATGTGTTGAACATTCACATGGACTGCTATTGTTTGGGTAGAGCTATCATGTGTTTAATATCCAAAAATCCTAAGGACATCTTTTTGGTCATATGACTTTACTCCAATATTTAAGTCAATATTTCATTTCTGTTCACATTCAAACTTATTTTTGGTTATATTGTGATCCATGGAAGTCATACTGCACTATTTATGACTGTGGATCTCATAAAACAACAAGTTTTCACAGTTGTATTCTAAATATTTTATTGACATTAAAATGACAGTATGTGTGTGCCTGTAATAAAAATATAACTGCCATTATAGGCACTCAGTACATATATTTTGCATAACTTAGTAAATACACAGTTAAATTGCGTATCTCTTTGTATGTTGACTCAAGGGCAATGATGTAAGATGATTTATAGGTTGGAATCTGCATTTGCTGAGATAGGTTTCAATTTCCCTTTTCTGAGGAAACATCCCTAAACTGAGGTTTGGGAACATATATATTCTTTGTAGTTCATACACCCACATGACTTCATATTAAGGTCTGCATGTAAAATAACTCTCACAAGCCCCTATCTTTGAATAATTGGTCCCCATTTGGGGGTGGGGAGGGGGTGTGGAGCCTTTAGGAAGGAGGATCTAGCTAGAGGAAGTAGGTCACTGATGTGTGTGCCAGGTGGGGTAGCTACAGGCATGCTCACTTCCGTTTTCTGGTCCACACTAAGAAGAACAAGCCATCTGTGCCATGGACGTGCCCTCATCTGCCATGATGGACTGTATCTCTTAGATGATCTTCCCTTCAGTTGTCCATGCCAGATATCCCATGACACCAATGAGAAAGGAATCTAACACTGACCATCAAGCAGAATCAGTATCAGCTGCCACTCATGGCCGGTGACACAGCTTGTCATATGGGAGAGGTGGTTTGGGAATGGTTTTCTTTATATATTATACCTTCCATTGCCCCACGCAAGGTGCAGGGTGGGGAATAGTACTCTAGACCATCTGTAAGCTTTATAAATTCTACTTGGGGCCTTAGTGGCTCTCAAAGCATAGAGGAGAAAATACCAAAGACTTGCCATGAGCCACCAGGCCACCTGCTTTGGCAGAACCCACTCTAGAGGCATATGACACCACAGCCAGTCCTGTCTCAGGAGGCTTGATGCAGGGGTCCTGAGAACTTGAGTGCCAAGTCCTGCTATACACGGCATGAAGCATGTATCTCATGGGCAACCTCAGCAACACTTAACATTGGCTTAAGTTTCCAGTGTTCCAGAACCCCAAAGTACTCCTTTTGTAGGGTGGTCCCAGGGCCCCAACTCCAGAAGTTAGAAAGCCAGCCCCCAGCCATCAATAAAAAGCACCAGGAGAGTTGGGAAGGCACGATGCTTACATCAAGAGAAGTTTTAACAGCTCCTCTGACATCTGTACAGGGCAGTCCATCTGGACTGGAGCCTGCGGCCTGGGTGTTTACATAACTGAGTTCTTTGGAACGGGTTCCACTAGAATGCCATTGGCAGGGGCTTCTTGCTTTCACTGAGCTCTGCTGGCAGATTGCCCCCCGCCATTCATCTTCAGGGAGGTTTCCACACTGGCCGCCTGCCCTGTGTAGCACCCTACCCTAGACCTGCTTCTGGGCTCCTGATTGAGTCTCAACACCTCTAAAGGAGATGAAAGTTCCAGAGACGCCTCACTGTCACTAACCATCGTTTAGCGGTGGGAGTGATGAACCAGGGTGGAGTAAAAGAAGAGAAATGGAGAGGGGAGACGAAAGGGGCCCATTAGTTCTCACTCCAAGGTCCCCGGGCTCCAGGTGGAATTGTTATTACTGGAAATACTGCAGGGCCCTCCACAGCAACTGTCACACCAAGCAGGGGTGCTAAAACTATGTGGGGCACACAGCATTAGGATGCCGTTCCAGAAATAAAGACATCGCATTGTATCTGCTAGTCAAATCAAAATTTCTAACTGGACACGGAATGGTTTCCCAAAGCTTCCTGCAGGAGGCAATTATGAATCGCAGAAAAGAGTTACCTTTTGTTTGGGCCCTTTCCATGCAAGGAGAGACAAGAGATAGAGTCTTTCCCCAGGTCAGAGCTGTTTAAAATATGACAGGCTTTCTTTGCTGCCTTTTGATTTAAAATAGTTTACCGTGTATGCCACTCTGAGCCCTTGGACATCCAAACACACTGTGTTCATGAAAAAGACCCGGACAAGAAGCTGGAATTGGACCGTGATATCAGGAGGGCCAGAATTTCCAGGCAGGACAAACATGGGCGGCAGGACAGTGACTACAGTCTCACATATTTCCTAGTGCTTGGCACGGAAACACAAAACATGAAAACACAAAAGATTCTCCACTAAGACGACTGGTTAGGGGACAGCAGGGGCGGGAGAGGAGACAGGAGAAGGTGATGGATGGATGTATATAATACAAACACGGAGCAAAGATACGTATGTATAAAGATGCCACAAGGAAACCCATTAGTTTGTATGCTAACCAAAAGCAATAAATAAAAAGAGAAAAATTAACTGATTAGAAGTATGAAGCTGAGATTTTCTCTCTCTCTCTCTCTCTCTCTCTCTCTCTCTCTCTCTCTCTCTCTGTGTGTGTGTGTGTGTGTGTGTACCTGCCATGGTGCATTTGAGGACTGTGGGTGTGAGTCAGTTTTCTCCTTCCATCACATGGCTCTGAGGGATCAAACTTAGCTCGTCAGGCTTGGCAGCAAGTACCTTTACCCACTGTGCGATCTCACTGGTCCTGAAGCCGCAGTTCTTGGTGGTGATAATGGTTTCATGAGCACATGCCAAAATTTCCCATAGTGAGTTCCAGTTCAGCCTGCACTACACAGTGACACCTTGTCTGAAAAAAACATGTGCACCTGACTTCCAACAGTATATTTTAAATTTGTACAGTATACAAGTCAACGGTACATCAACAAATCCAGAAGGCTTGAGAGTTAGAGACAGCCCTTTTGCAGATCAAAAAGAGACCAAGCGAAAAGGTGGCGCTTAATTTATGCAATGGCACATCTCAACAGGATGCTATGGCACATCTCAACAGGATGCTA